>LKTO01000563.1:0-31100 GCA_001399465.1 Hymenoscyphus scutula
CTTCCCTCCCCCGCCAGCCCCACACCCCATAACCCTTCCTCCCAAACTCCAACCCCCCAAAACCTAACCCCAACCCCAAAACCTACTCCAACTTCCCACTCAACACCAAATCCCTCGAACTCCTCCCCACATAAACAGTCTTCTCAAACCCCCCATCAACCCAGTTCTGCACCCCGGAATCCCACTGACTTACATCCCTCCTCGTAAGCCCATACGTGAAAGTCCCCTCCTCACCCACATCCAAGATCAAATCATCAAACGCGCGCAAGACAACCTTAGGATCATTCGGTCCGCCAAGAGAGAGATACAATTGCGGGATCTCGATCCCCTTCACACTCCCGGTATTCTTGACGGTCGCCGAGACGGTGTATACCACATCCCAGAGCTGTCGGTTTCCACCTGCCGATCCACCGGCCGGGAGTCGAGGTTGTGGAGAAGAGTCCGCGACCTTTTCGGGCCAGTTTTCGGTTTGGTTGCGGAGGACGGGCCCGTCGAGGTAGGGGTAGATGTAGTTGAAGATAGCACGGAAGCCAGTTGGGAATTCGGCGCTGTCCTCGCTGGTGTCGACTGTGCCCAGAATAGGCGCGGCTTTGGTCATGCCAGTGGTAGGTTCGTATGGACCGGGGTTGTTCTTGACAATTTGAAGATTGCTGTAGGTGAAGTTCGTGTAGGAAAGTCCGAAGCCGAATTCGTAAGATGGTTCAATGCCTTGTTTGTCGAAATGGCGATAATCAATGAAAACACCCTCGTCAAAGTTAAGTTGATTAGGCGACGCGGTGGGTGTATAAACGACATCGGTTCCCCAATCTTCACGCTTCTTGCCCCAAGTAAAGACATTCTTTGCAGATGGGTTTCGTGCACCGTAGAGGATATCCGTGATAGCATTTCCGCTCTCTTGGCCTGGTAATCCGGCCCAGAGGATGGCAGTGACGTTTGGATTGTTTTTAATATCCTCGACGATGACGGCGCCAACAGTGTGGAGGACGACAATTGTGTTTGGGTTCTTAGAAGCTACGTGTTTGATGAGAGCATCGCCGTTACCCCAGAGAGTCAAGTTGTTTCGATCACCGGCATTTCCATCGACGGTAATGTATCCTTCTCCTGCGTTTGCATTTACAAAGACGAGAGCAACCGAGGCGTTGGAGACGGCCTTGGTAACGGCGTCAAAATTGTAGTTATCGCTAACGTTGGCAAATGTGGATTTATCTTTGGCAGCTTGAGCACTGAGAGCTGTGACTGGTGCGATGAGATATGGGAAATTTGCGGTTCCACTTCCCCAGCCCTAGAATTGTGTTAGTCCTAATTCCACAAAGTGAATTTCGTCTTCTTACCATTGCCAAGGTACCAATGTTACACCCTCTATCACCACAAGAATTTGGTCCAGCAGGGTTATCATGCGCATCTTCGCCAATGACTGCAACACTCTTGGGTGCTTTCAATGGGAGGACGTTATTGACATTTTTCAAAAGAACAGTCGAAGCGCCAGCAATTTCCCGAGCGAGACGCTTGTGATCTCCTTGAACATCGACGTGGAAGTTTACTTGCTGAAAGTTTTCTTGTGCTTGGGGATGTTGGAAAGCGAATGTATCGAGAGTCCATGAGTTGAAGTTTGGCTCAAGGCGTCCTTTTTCGACATCAACTTTGTAATATGCCTGGAGAGAAAGTTAGTCCAAGATCATCCAAACAATGTTCCACAATCATCATCCTCGTCGATTTAACATGCAACGACCCGAGGTGATACTTACAGCCATAATTCGTGTAGCCATGTCGTCAAGTCTCCACTGTGGCATAGTACCATTAATGACCGCCGCCGTAAGATTGCCACCCCAGTATGAGTCGCCTGAAGCCAGATCTTTATCTCCAGCCATTGTCATGTCGAGACCAGCAAATGCTGATGCGACACCAGTGTGCTGAGCCCACCAATCACTCATCACAAAGCCTTGAAAGTCCAATTCGTTCTTGAGGAGGTAGTTGAGGGTGTAACTGTTTGCCGAGCCGTAACTGTTGTTGATTTGATTGTAGGAGCACATGACGGATCCAACGCCAGCACGAACTGCGTCCGCGAATGGCCTATGAAGTTGTTAGTACTGTTTTGCAGATTCCCAAAACTTGTCTTACCATAGATACAACTCGTGCATAGTCTTATCATCAATGTTAGCAGAATAAGCTGGAGTGCCACCATCAATTTGACGATTGTGTTCCTGCTCATTTCCAATGTAATGCTTTGCATTTGCAATTACACCTGCATCCTGAATACCCTTAATTGTCTCTGCCATGGCGACACCGGTCAAAACCGGATCAACACTGAAACCTTGAGAAATATGTGTCAGCACGTTTCCGCGAATATCGGGTAATTGTGATTACCTTCCCAATTACGGCCACCTGCTGGTGCACGACCAATTGGGCCCGCGACGGGACCCAATTGTACATCAACACCCTTTCCTTTATGCTCTATTCCCATTCCATATCCACGGCTCTTGAATAATCGGGTTGTCCATGTAGCAGCGGCATTCATTCCTGAAGGCCAGGCGGTTGCGAGGTCGGCTGATACTAGTTAGTATGGGAAGAAAGCAGAGGCGACTCTTATGCCACTTACCAAATCGAATACCGAGAGGGCTATCCTGTAAACAGAACCCACGGAATCCAAGACGAGGAATAGATCCAGTGTTTCCGACGCAAGCTTCGCCTTGCCATCTGGTTGAAAGTTAGTTGGTGCGGCTTTGCAAGTCCGAAGAAAAGATTGAAATTCAGATCGCGAGAGCCCAGTCCAGACCTATACAATTGAGACCCTCAATTGAAAGTATGAACCCAATTGAAGCTCGAAACAACCAATAGCAATGGAATTCCATCAACCCCTTCATGATATGAAGAAGAATCCAATCAAAAAGCCACCCCCTCGCCAACCGCGCAAGGGAAGTCACTGCCCCTCCAGCACAACCTCAACCCCGCGAAATCCACCAATTTCAGAAATAATAGAAGAAAAGCCGTTGCAGGCAAGGAAACAGACGTTCCAAGAAAAAACACAACCAGCACTAAACAAAACTAAACCGAATATAAAAAAGGAAAAAGAAAACTCACCCAACACCCGTCGTCAAATTCACCTTCTCCAACAACGTAAGCTGGCTCACAAAAGCCTGCGCCTTCTCATACGCATCCTGCCAGCCATTCCCGCCTCTCATCCACGGCGAGGGGTAATGCGGGGGTGAAGGAGCATTTTGGAGTTGTGCGTTTGCGGTGGAGGGTGCTGCTGCGAGAGCGAGGATTGTCGTGAGGGTTGTGGACCACAACATGATGAATTTTGAATCCAACACTTAGGTTGGGAAAGGAGTGGAAGGGGGGGAAGGAGTGGAAGGGGTAAGGAGTGTAAGAGGAGGAGGAGGGAGGTGAAGGGGAGGTGAAGGGAAAAGAGAGTGGTAGACCTCGGTCTATATATTCCACGAATTGCCACGAATTGGGTGACAATGGAACCTGGGGAATTGGGGAACTTGATTGACTGGGGAGAGGTGGATGGAGAAAAGGTACGAGGTATCCATCTATCTACCCCACTAGGTAGATCCATTGGATACCCACAAGGTCATTCCCCTTTCCCTTTCCTCGTCTTGCCCAGACAAAGGGCCCAGACAAAGGGCCCAGACAAAGATGTGTAAGTCGAGTAGGTAATTCTTGCCTTGCCCAGGTAACTACTGTGATCTGAACCACCGCATACCATCCTATTATCGACCCACCATTCCTCATCCTCGGTCATCCATACATTCATTCATCGTGGTTCTTCCCTTCCCAAGCATCGAGCATTGAACACTCCTATCCGTACTAAGCCCAGGCTGCCGAGCCCAGACTCAAAGACCGAAATCTCCTTTCCCACTACCCACATCTCCTTAAGTGGTACCAACACACAACCTCCCGTCTATCCTCGAATTACCTCTCTTGGGAGCTAAACTCGCCCATCGCAATTTCCTTTCCTGATGTCACTCATCCTCACCCCCTCACCCCCTCACCCCAGAAACAAAAAAAGTGAAGAAACCAAAAGAAACTCTGGGGTTGATATGCACGACCAGGATCATGCTGGGGCGCTATCCGGGGTAAGCTGCGGGACTGATCCACTTGTATCCTTGTCATTGGTAGTCACGACCGGCAATGAGAGGGAGGCAATCGGTCCGAGAGGCTCAACCCCTCTCTCTCTCCGACTTCCAAGAAGATGGGATGAACAGCAGACGGAAATCGGGTGGAAATCGTCATGTGTATGAAGAGTCTGGTTTAGTCTCCATTAAGGTGCATTTACGTTTACGTTTACATGCAGATGTAAGACGATGAAATTCTTGTGTCAGGCGATATATGAAGTGTACGACATCCATAGTAGATTGAACTTGCCAAGTTATCCATGATTTTTAGTAATCTTTAATAAATTCAATAAAAAGATGTTAACGTTCCTAAGATTCTAAATCCTTCTAGATGTTTTCCGAGAATACCGAGAGTAGAGAGGGAGGAATACGTCGAAATGTTATTTCCTTATTCCTTAGAAGTAAAGGGGCTGGTAAGAAAGGGGAGAGCATAGAAACTTTATAAAATTATTTGTTAACCTTAAGAAAATTACCTAACCTTCTCTCCCCCCGAACACCGAGATGTCAACTCTTAACTTTCAAACTACGACATAATGCAATTCTAATCTTCCATTCTATTACTGTATCTTTAATGCTTCATCATCATAAGTAAACTTCATCATCATTATAAGGTAACCTAATCATAAAAGGAGACACCCCCTCGGCACCCGGCTCAGTCCACCCCGAACATCTGTCTGGCACACCTTAGACTACAACTACACTCCACTACAACCACACTACAACTATAACTGACGCAACATAACACATGATAAATTACCTTCCAAGAAAAACCTACAAGTATATGTACTTTCCTGCAATGCAATGCACTGCACTACATCCCATCTTAAATCCAGTCGTTCGCACAACAATAAACCATTCCCCCTCAAATCCACATCCCATCCCCAGATCTCCTTCCAAAATCTCGTCCCTCCTAGTAACGTACCATCCGTGGCGTCGGTACCGTAACAAGTACTTACGAGTAAAGCAATCCAGGTGATGCTGATGAAGTGGAAAAAGCGTAGTGTAAAAAAATCAAAAAGGGGGTAAAGTAAAATCAAAACGCGTCTCGCGAACGCGCGAACACGGCGCGGTCATGCAACTACACCTGTAAGACAAGCATAAAAGGCCCGAAAAAACGCCGTTCCGGAAGCGAGGCCTGCGAGGCTTGAACACGTGATGGATTGCGGGGTAGGTGGCTTGGTGGCGGACGTTTAGCGGAGGGGGGCGTGGGCGTTTGGGCGTTTTAGGCGTATATATAGGTAGGGAATTTATATAGACGCCTTACTAAAAATCCACCTGTCGAGATGAGAAGGTTGAAAGTCTCCTAAGGGGAGAGAGGTAAGTCTTAGAGAAAGAGAAAAAGATTAATTCTTAAGAGAGTTGTGACGACACGTACGCAAGGCCCACGGTGCAGGTTGTGGAATCGTAGAAACTGTCAAATACAAGGATTCTAAGCTGAGGAGAAAAGAGAAGAAGGGACGGAAGCCCAGGAGCTGGAGGCTCTTAAATACATGAGGTGGCTAGGGCCTATACTAAAGCAAGTGATCAATTAATAGATTGCTAACGCAAGGGATCAATCGATAGATTGCTAAAGCAAGACACCTCTAATTAGCCGAGTTCCTCCTAGGGTCTTGTCTCAGTAGGGTGGCGGTCAGAACCGTCACAAGAGTAGAGAATCTAAGGTTATTAAGTAGATATAGAGTAGCTCTCTCTCTCTCTATATAACGTGGTTTATCAGCGAGTCGATTATATCACCGAGTCGATCACTAAAAATACATACAAAAAACGTCTGTGCAACCCTGGTAAAAATCTACAATTCTTAATAAAAATTAATAAAATTAAAAACTTTACTTTATTATATTATATATAAGTAATAGTAAAAATCTTAGATACTAACTAATTATAACCGCTAAGTTATTAAAGAAATAATTTTTTTTAATGAATATAGAGGTAATTTTAAGCGAATCGTTAGTTATAACTAGTAAGCGTCCTAAAATTTCAAAACTACTTATTTATATAAGTTAGTAATAAAGTAATTTTATTAATTTTATTAATTTTAATTAAGAATTACAGATTTTTACTAGGGTTGCATAGACGTTTTTTGTATATATTTTTAGTGATCGACTCGGTGATATAATCGACTCGCTAATAAACTACGTTATGCTTATTCTTTAGATAGAGTAAGAGTTTTTTTTCTTTACTATCTATTCTTATAATTTACTAAGAATATTTTAGTTTTATAGTTATTTATTTAAAATGGATTTATTTTTTTAGTATTTCAAAAGTTTTATTACGAACTATGTAACTTAATCACCGACTAATACAGAGTATTTTGACATCTTTGGAAATGCGAAAGCAGCTACATCAATGAGTGAGTAACTTGATTCGTTTTATTCAAGTGGCCGTATTTGGGGTGCAAGCTTGCGGTAATCACCGAAGGCTACAAACTAGACCAACTAGCTGCCATGAGTCTTGAATAGCATTCTTATCTAATCACATACCTCCCTTCTAAAAAGGGTGTTAGGCTAACAAATGCACTCCTCAAATATACTACGCTCTCCCTGTGAAACCAGGCTTTTCCCCTTGAAATCAAGCGAATCGTCCATCAAAATTCGAGATATCTCACCCTCATTTAAGGACTATTATTATGAGTTTCCAGAATTAATACTACTGGGCTAACGAAGCTCTAATTTCTAATCTCTACTCTGCCATGTTTGTTCCTTCGTTGTAAGCAGCGAACTAGCGCCAGCTGAAAAGTCAATCCTCCCCTATCGACGACAATCTACGGATGAGGTACCACAAGCAAGTCCATGTGCACGCACGTCTCCGCTCTAGCAATGACATTGAAACCTCCATCATCAAAAGTCTGGCCGCAATAACCCTTTCCAGTCTTCCCGCAGCTATCTTTAATAGCACCGGCATAAGCAGCAACAACTTTCATATCTACCTTTATACCATGGTCGTTCTATTCTAACGTTTAGTAAGTATATATATAGTTTGGGGTAATGGACTGCTGAAAGAAAGGGGTGGGACGAACATCATTGCATAGTGATATTCCTGCTTGACCCTCGCACGTAATTTAGAAACATGCTTTGCGCGGCATATCCACCCCGCCTGCAACTTTCTCTGCTTTCTCGATGTTCAGACCTAGGTTTGCGTCGGCTGTTGGGAGCCAGCCGTGGGCATCTGGCATATCAGAGCAACAAAGTATATTTCTCTATAGGATGTTAAACTTTCGGTGGGCTTAGAAATGAGGAGAAAAACTTACTTGACCTCGTTTCTCAATGTTTAATCCTCCAATCTCTAGAGGAGAGATTGAATCAACGGAGGATAAACGTTTGTAAAGTAGTGGAGAGCTGGGAATGGTGGTATATGGATGAGGTAATGCGGAAATCTGAAACCCCGTTAATTTGGCGCGTGGATGAGCAGCTAGAGACAGTTACCTGGATGGAGATACCCAGTAAGACTAGCAAGACGTTTGAGAACTTCATTTCTAGGCTGCTGATGAACTTAGTTTGGTCGTAAGTTTGATGGATGTGATGTTTGTTGTTTCAAATTTTGTGCAACGAGTACGGGTGGATTACTTGAATTATCCCCGTCCTAGAAATGACTGGCAAGAAGCCAAACATCATGTTTGTGAATTGAGTGTGTCAATCTGACGTAGGAAGGAACACTGGATTACCTAGGTGATTCATGTCAAAATGGATTCAGACATGGTTATAAGGTCCAAGTCACAGCTTTTGCAGGTTCTTTTTTAGTCTATCCAGAAATGATTCAGAAGCATCTTTAGATTCACTTATACATGTCAAAACTTGGGGAATTCAACACCATTTAGACATGGAATCTACGGCCCAGTCACAATTTGAAGAGAGGGGGAACGGGGCGGGAGATCAGGGACTAGATTTTCTAGGTAAGGCTCCTTCTAAATACACTCTAAGCCATCCTCCCACATCAACAGCATCTCGCTTCTAAATGCAACATCGCTCAAAATCAAATCTTGCGGAGATTACCTTCACATTCCGAATCTGCCCTGACAATAACATTGAACTTCCTATCATCAAAAAACTGTCCACACATTTCCCTTTGTTTGCCCGCTGCATCATTATGACCGCAAAGGTCCTTGATAGCCCCAGCCATACCAGCAAGATCACTGACGTCTATCTTCATATCTTGAGGTGTCTAAAATGGTTAGTATTTGTCTCTAATAGGGCGGGTCACAACCACTAAACTAACATCATTGCAGAGAGTGATTGAAGCACTTGCAGCACAAGTGACCCTCCGACAAAAAGCTGCCTTTAGGGTGTAGGAGCCACCCTCGCTAGATCTTTGGAGGTGCTCAATATTGGTGCCAACTTTCATTTCAGGGCTAGGAAGCCAGCCGTGAGCAGCTTTCAGTTTTGGGTCATCGCAGCATTTGAGATCTGTCTGGTTTGACGTTAGATCATTGATAAGGGTAGGCAGTATGCTGATAAAAAAATTGAGAAATACGGACGGCGACTCGCTTTTCCAAATTAGACTCGATGTCCGCTACCGGCTTGATGTCGTTAACCTTTTGGGTAGCGAATACATGTTCTTGAAGAGGTAATGAGAGGACCTAGCAAAGAACGGTTACCACACTCAAAATGCATTGATATTTGGAGAGCGATGGGTTGTACTTGCAGCAATAAAAAGTCCTGCCAGGACAAGGAAGAAACTGTTGAGTTTCATTGTGAGTGTGGCAAGAGAATAGTAACCATGATTTAACTAAGTCTATGAGAGTAATATGCTGGAAATAATCAGCTTTGGGTTCGAGGGAGTGAGTTTCTGCACGGTGTGGTGGTACTTTATGTAGAGAGAAAGAACGAAAACCATACTTGGAAGCTTACAAAGCTTTATATATGTCCTCCAGGTGCCGCCACAATCTTTTGAATAACACATTAGGTTCTTTTTGCAACATAGTGATTGTAATGTTTGATAATGGTGTATATAAAATGTTGTGACTTTTAGAACGACGGGGTTATTCGAGATAGGTGACTCCCCAAGATTGATATGGCCATTCTCAAGAAGTAGGACTAGCCAACTTCTCTTCAACGCAATCCTCCGCGGCTCACTCTTCAGCCTCCGTTCTGAATGCTCCACTCAGTTAATCCTCATTTCAAATACATATGGTGTCATACTCGACACGGCCCCAAAAGCTTCCTTACAACAACGTTCCACTTAGCCCTCGGATCTCTATGATCAAAGAATTGGCCGCAATTTCCAGTTTTTATATCCCTTCCGCATCCACCCTTCACTCCGCTAACATAGGCCGCTATCGTTTCGATTTCTACGGTCAAGGTCTGATCGTTCTGAATTTTGTTCACGTGGTTAGTTTTTAATTCTTGGCTGAAGAAATGGGAACGAACGTAACAGCATGGCAACTTCTTGGAAATATGTGTCGATAACTGCCTCCGCCCCAGAGAGTAGTTGTGCAATGTTAGTCCCATTATCATGTTCGCTGGTTGGGAGCCACCCTTGGGTCTCCATCAACTGCTGGCAGCAGATCATCTAAGTCTAATTTGGTTATTTCTTATCACAAGACCTTGCTTTAGTATTTTAATGGGAACGGACCTGAGGTTTGTCACGCTTCTCATAGTTTAATTAAGTTTGATTTATGGAGGTGGGGCCACCGGGAGATGTGGTTAGTACAGGGAAGCGGTTGACAGGAGGTGTTGAAAGTACCTGCTAAGCGGAGTCAGTGAGTGTAATGTTGTTGGAGGTCCGAGAGAAATCTGCCTACAGTAAAGAAGAGACTGAAGAGTCCTTCGAGGAATAAGACAAACTTTGTAAGTGTCATTGCGAGTGCGACAAGAAATATTTCTGAGATGGGGGATCGCGAGTATTGAAGCAATACTGTCCTTTCCAAAATGCGGGGTTGTCGATTATGTGGAGACAAAAGAGGAACTAAGACGTCGAGCGCCAGAGCTGACTCTTTTATATACGAAGCACTGAGTCTGTCTGAACATTTTACATAAAACAGGTAACTTTATCTTGCTACTATGTGAGTGCATTCTTGATTTTCCGAAACTTGTTTAGGTGGATGAAAATGTGGTGTGATTATTGAGGGGGGCTTAAATATAATGAATAGTTGTATTTATATGAAGTGAGAGGATAATGAAGAATAGTTAAGCGAATAATCCAGGACTGAACCCCTTTTGAGACTTCTGGGAAGCTATTCGATTAGAAACATGCTCAAAATCTCGTCTCGCTTAAACCATTGGCCACCACAAACACGTGGGCTACACAATCCCTTTCTCAATTCCGAGAGATAAATCCATTAGCCGCGCAAGATACTTCGAGATACACATACAATTTACACAATAAATAACGTGGATCGGGACTCGCCCGTAGCCGGCATTGCTTTTACCGCATATGCCATTGTTATCTCTTTGGTGGCCAAGGATAAGCGATCACTGGCTAGGCTCTCTAATATCGGGTGGAGTCAAATACGCTCTCCACTTAACCCCCCCCCCCCCCCCCCCCCCCGGATATCCTAAATGATTATTTGAAGGAGCTTTTGAACTTCAACTTTCGCAAATGTCCTTCAGAGACGTGTAACACTTCTACCCTTCCGAGTTTACAGTCACATAGGTATAGAGCAGATCACTTTACTGCATTGTGAGTGAGGGGGTTCTGTTCTAACGACATTCACAGTTAGTCGTATGACCGAAGTTATCAAACAAGTGAAGGATTGCTAGAGTTCTCTTGAACATATCATTGTGCATTGTATTGTCAATGAGACCCTATAAGCTGCGATGGTATGTAGGGGAGTCAGACTAGTAAGGAAGACCCAGGGGAAGGCACAACAGGGCCAATTGAATAGTGTAGTTGGGTATATCCATAAAATTGATTCTAGATCACGTTTTCAACAACATCAAAGTCGGATGGCAGGCGGAGTTTCCTCATTGGGTCAGTGCCTGCACTGCAGAAAATCTGTTACACGACATCCACAACAACCGATTTTCCCCTATCCTGGGCTGACGGGCAAATGAATTGATTTCCATATTTCCCACGAATATGCAATTCCTTTTCGGTTACACACCCCCCTTCTCTTCTCCTCCAGCACAAAATCCGCAGGCAGCAGAATCGCGAGACAAGGGGCTCAGATAGTCGATGTCTTGCCTCATTCCACACTGCGGCTCTTCCTATTTACCTAGGTTCGTTGACTTGCACACCTTGCGAGAAGCAACTCCAAGACTCGCTCGGAAAGCGAGGTCTCAGCTAAGCCCACTGGAGCCTACATCACGATTACATCTGGCCTCGCACAACATATTGACCTGTAACATGCCTTGTTTTCGGACAAATAGGTGGGGTTCGGGTACTGGCGTTACTAGTAGTTGCCTCCCTCTCTCTTGAGCTTGACAGCCTTCTCACCTGATGGTCTGCTGTTGGTAAAACTTGGGTCTAATTTCCAATCATATTTTTAAGCTTGCTCCATTCTTGTCTCAGTCTTGCAATACTTCTTTATATCCAGGCAGAAATCATCCGCTAATGATTCCACATTCCCCACAAAACTCCAGGTCTCTGGTGGATACTCGGGTTCATGGGAGTCTGAGTAGAAGTTATATGGCGAAACTGCTATGCGCCATACTATTGCTCACACATATATCTTTGCAACAGGACCCGAGTCCAGAATCAACAGATGGGTTTTGCCGACGGTTTGCCCATCAATCGTGTGTGATTGATCGGAAACTGTATCTCGATGGTGGCAAGGTAAATTACCACACCGGGCATGATGACAACAACAACATCACGAGTTAGTTTTCATTTCCTGATACTGAAACAAGTCCGTTCCTTTGGTGTCCACCAGTTGTCTACTATTCAGATTTCCATCAACGTATTGTCTAACGCCCACTCCAAGATCAATGGCTTCTCTACAACGATCTCGATAGCGTCACGGCTATGAACGATTTTCCACAGATCAAAGCAACCCTTTCGAAAAATGTGTCCATTCCAAACGTCAGCGGTGGCATATTGTGGGCAGATTCGGTCAACAAGAGATTCTATCTGTTCGGCGGAGAGTACACGAATGGCAGGCCCAATCCGCCCAATCTTCTCGCATACGATGTCCTGAATAATCAATGGGACTCATTCGGCCCACTCAGCAATGGCATTCAAAGCGTATCTTGGGGTGGTGGAGTTGCGATTCCTGAACTGGGTATGGCATATATACTCGGGGGTTGGGTAAATAACAGCACAGTACCTGGTTGGAGTGGTCCTCCTTTTGCGACTAATGGTCTCCTTCAATACAACATGGATCAGCGAACCTTTTCCAACAACTCGGGACCAGACACTACCTCAAGGGCGGAGGGGGTGATGACCTATCTACCAGCAGGTGACAGTGGTCTTCTTGTGTACTTTGGAGGGGTTTCCGTGTCTGAAAATGGTACCGCTAATCCTTCCCCGATGAGCAATATCTATATATACGATATCGTGAGCACAAAATGGTATACTCAAACAGCAACTGGCGATATTCCAGCCTCACGGAAGAGATTCTGTGCTGGTACAGCCTGGGCAGCAGATCAATCTTCTTACAACATGTTCGTGTCACTTGACTTCATGGGTATAGATTACTGATGGACATAGATATCTATATGGTGGACTTGGATTCGGTACCAATTCCTCCGGCTTTGACGACGTTTACATCCTGACAGTCCCATCTTTTAAATGGATACGCTGGTGGCAGGGCGACAGTGCAGACCCCAAGCCACACCATTCTCTCACATGTAATGTTGTAGGAGGGCAAATGCTTATCATTGGAGGAAACTTTCCATTAAAGCCACCCGAACAATTTTGCGACAGTCCTGCCACTTGGGGAACTCATAATCTGGATCTCGGAAAGCAGAGTGGTAGTATGTGGGCCAAATATAAGGCGAATTTGACATCATACGTGGTCCCGTCAGAGATTATAGCTGCAATAGGCGGGTCGTAAGTAGTTTCGTCTTCCCTTTTGCAGCAAAAACTTAACTAAAAATATTCAGACCTCAGGGCAGCGCCACTGTTCGGGCTCCGGTTGGGGGGTTCAACCATACAGACCTTGCAATCTATTTCTCGAGAAAGGCAGAAAATCCGGTACGAACACCAACACGCATCATCCCAAGTCCAACTTCTACCTCATCAACCCTTATACCTCCATCTACGAAAATAAAACTCTCAACTGGAGCAATTGCTGGGATATCGGTTGCTGGTGCTGTTGTCTTGATTAGCCTCTTAACTGGTGTCATCTTTCTTCGGCGCAAACCTCGCCCCGAAGACAACTCTCCCAAATATCCAGTTTTTCAACAAGCTTCCAACTACTCCCAGAGTCCAATCTCACCATATTCAACAACTGTTTCAACACCCCAACTAGTGCCATACCAACAAGCACCATATCAACCTCCCGCCGAACTGCCGGCTAATGGTAATCGTGTTGGGTATTAGACTCATGTTGATGTAATATATTACTACTGGACCCTCGGAGTTTTGCTTGGGATATCGATTTGGTTTTTGGTGTTACTTTATATTTCAGCGGCAAATGTTTGTGAAAAATTCGTGCTTCTCTGTACGTAGCTTATGACCAGTGGAATAGCCACTATGGACAAGATAATGATTTATTGATTTCTGCAAGTTGGGACCTCTCGTTGTAAGGGAGAATATTATGGCAAATGCTAGGTCCCGAGTGGTATTGATATTGGAGCTTCTAGTATGCAAAACATGAAATTGAAAACTTATTTCATTACTTGTACGGCAGCCTGAATACACTTTTTCCTTCTCTCTCCCTTTCTTCTCTCTTCCTTCCTTCTCTTTTCCTTCCCTAAATAAACCTCCTCATCCATTTTCTAAAATAGTGTAAAAGAAGAGGGGGGAAGTAAGAAGAGAGGAAAAGCAAACATTTCGGGGGAAAGTCAGCCCTAGCGTGGGTAAGGGGAAAACAAACATTCTTCTTCCCCCCCTTTTTTTATTTTACTTCTTCTATTCTTCCTCCTCTCTTCCTCTTCTAGTCTCTTCCTCTCTTTTAGTCTCTTTCCTGCTTCCTCTCTCTTATTTATATTAGAAGTAAGGATAGACTAGTGAGTAGCTAAGGTTATTGAGAGCAACCAAAACACATGATATACACGTAATTCTTTTATATTTATATTCTCTACTTAAAGAAGATAAGAAATAAGACCAAGACTTGTCTCCTTAAAACTTTATATCTAGCTTTATACATAGACAGAGTAGCTACAATTTTAATAAAAAGTAGTAATTTGCGATTTGCGATTTAGTCATTTCCGACTTTTGGTGCATTCAGGGTGCCGTAACTTGCCTAGTATATTTGATTACAAGAAACAATTGCCTACAGTACACATAACGATTGGGGTTGTTGTGTAATGCTTTAACATCTATAAACCTCTGGAGGTTAGATTTACAGTCAGTAGTATATCTAATATAATTCAGTGACATCAATTTGTAGCTAGTACTCATGTGCGTTCGTGAATAGAGCATATGCGTTTTGCTACTAGGCGCATTTAAAGACAGGAATAGACTTGGCGAGAATGAATATTTAGACTCGACAAAGCCTTACTGGCTGAAAAGGGTCTAAAATATATTGGGAACTCAGTGGCTTCTCCGTTACTGAAACATCTCGGTACGGAGGAGGAACGAGAGAGCTCCATTGTTTTCTTTCATGAGCGATGTAGGAAAAACAAAGGGTTGGTTTCAATACTTTACCCACTTAGAAAACCTTCAATAAAGGAAAGGAAGTTTTAAGTAAGCCATGAAGGTTATTTCTATTTTCTAATTTTAAATCAAGTTGAAATTTAGCCATATATAGAACGAGATCAGTTTCAGGCAGTAAGAAGGCGGCTCCCGCGGTATCAGAACAATCCAGTAGAAATGTCTTGAGATCTCTTCCATTATCCAGAACAAAGAGAAATCAAGGTGACCTGTGTTGGGCCCCAAAGTTCAAAGATCGTTTCGGGGTCCTACCACATGACATCTAGCAAGTTCTAGTATCTTGAAACCTTTGTTTACCGAGGGAAGCAAAGTAAAGTATCGATTATATCACACTCCTTTTGCCAGGTTTAAAAAATTAAATACAACCCATACCCGTAAACGACCACCAAATCTCCACCCGATCCTTCTTTCAACATGCCCTCGGACACCTCGTCTAAACACCCCCACGCGGAGAAAGAGACCGAGAGAAGTTTCATGTTACACGCAATACAAAACCTCTCATCAGAAGCCCACGTCGACAAAAAAATCACAGAAGGATCCTTCAAAAAAATATGGGCAGGAAAATACCTCAACGGACCCCGAAAAGGCAAACCCTGCATTGGAAAAGAATTCAAAGACTCCCTGATCAAGCGGCATCACTTCCGAACACACCACGAAAATATCGATCTAGCGCACGATTTCATCCACAAGTTCAACCAGGAGACCATACTGACCGTGAACGTTTTACTCAGTGTCCCGGAAGTATGGACTTGTGAGAGAACTCGCCATACGGGTTTGGTTGAGCCGATGATTGAGAATTTTCAAAAGTTTAATAGTAATAGTGGTGCGGTTCAGTCGAATGATTATGGGATGCAGGCTTTGAGTCACTTCTCGTATCATTCTTCGGGCGGCTCTCTTCTGATGTGCGATATTCAGGGAGGAAAGGATGAAAATCATTAGTAAGTGCAAATACACAACTTCCATTGATGCTCTAGTCCCGGGACACAGTAAAATTTCTTTGGTTATAACCTGCTAATCAAATTGACATTCAGCATTCTGACAGAGCCGGTCATCATGTCCAACGACAAAGCGGGCACTCATGGACCTGCAGACTTGGGACCAAAGGGAATCCTTGCTTTCTTCGGAAGACATAAATGTCGTTACTGCAAGAAAGGTTGGATCAAACCTGAGATAACTGAACCGATCCTCATTCCTGAGCGACTGGGAACAACTATGGCTGCTTATTTGCCAGCTGTGTTCGGATATTCGGACCAAGAAGAAGTGACTGAGTTGGATGAAAACAAGGATGGGAACCTCTCCAGCTGAGGGCTTCGATTCGTGTAGTCTTCCTGGTCATCTGGTCAATAATAGGTTACGGAAGGGTAGAAAACATACGATATTAAACAAGATATTACCCTAAAAGCGTCCATTGGTTGCGGGAATGAGCCCTAAAGGAATACAAGTAGGCGTGGTATAATGACAGTGACATGATGAGAAAACAAAACAATGAGAGCATGCCAAGAAAACCAACATGACCACTCGATTCGAACTTCCCTCCAAAAACCAACAGGATCAATAAACATCCTCGCATAACCCAAAAGGTAAAGCTTAAATTCACGTAGAGCTATTCACGAACCCAAAAGTACATACAACATAACACAAATTTCCACAGACGCAGGTACAAATAAGTTTCATGCACCCTCACGCCATCTCAGCCCATCTTCAAGCCAAAACACCTGTTTGCCTGAGGCGAATATCCTCACGATGTGCAACAAAAAAAAGTAGTTTTGCGGGGAAACATGTATAAACTCCTCAGGCTCCCAGGCACAACTAATTCTCTCCTAACCTCCGTAGAGCTTCCCCTCATCTGCAATGCAACGTGATAACGCTTTTCCACTTTGGGATTCAAATTGTCCATCTCTCGCTCCTCATTCATCCGATATCAAGAGGCTGTTGCTGGGATGTAAGCCACTAATGCCTTACTTGCTCCTTCCATGCAATACTGCACCACGTCGAACTTCTCGTCGTTCTGGGTCAGTTTTGCGATTTGATTGAGGTTGCTGGTTCGGGGGAGGAAGAGGGCGGTAGCCATTCCTTTGCAGGCTTGGTGGATTTGTTGGACCGAGTAGGGGATCATGGTGCTGAGGTTGAAGATTGCATCTGAGGTGTAGCCTGGTCCACCCCACGGAGGTGAGGCAAATATGACGGTTTTTGAGGTGTCGATGTTAAATTCTGGTAAGGAGAGGTATTCGAAGCAATCAGCATTGATCCAAGTGATCCGGTCGGCGACTTCATAAATTGTTGCATTGTGTTGGGCGCAGGCTATAACTGAAGGGTCTTTTTCGATGGCTATAACGGTTTCCCAATGTCCGGAGAGTGCAAAGGCGATTGCATTCCCACCAGCACCAGCGAAGATATCAATTACAACCGATTTGGAGGGTGTGCATTTTTGTAGATCAGCAGCTACTTGACTAGAGAATGTTAGACTAAATTCCGAAATAAAGGAGACCAGGACTGACTTTGCAATCGGCTCAGGTGTGACACCAAACCAAGCATCATCCGTCATTTGAATACCAAAATCATACGCGGACCAAATACTATATCTCTGATCCCAGTACCTGGTCATATTTTAGCAATGATGCATACTTGGTATTCCTTTTTTAACTTACTTTTGGATATCCCATTGGACATCTTGACGACATGTGTAATGGTGACAATCATCGGTGAGTGGAAATGGGTTGGATGCAAGGTTTGAAGTTGCGAGTGAGTACTCGTCGTAATCAACCACAGGTTCGGGTTCCTGCGCTCTCTTTCGTTTGCCGTTTTTCTTCCCCATATCGACCGTCTAAGCTTTTCTGAGTGGCTGCCCGGCTGCTACCAAACGATGTTGGCAACCTCTCCTTCGATGATTGAGGTGGTCGCCGCAAGAAGAAATGAAATGCCGTGTCCTCGACGCTTACGAAGTAGTTCTCCGTTTGCAAGGTCCTGACGAAAATGTATGATACTTTTTGTTGACGGTATCTAGGTATCAGCCAGTACTATTTTGTCTGGACGCAAAATCTCCTAGAAAAGAAGTTGAACGAATTCCAGACCTCTGTTCTATCGACTGCTATTATAGAGCAGAGTGGTGAGCCAACACTTGAGTTGTGTATGTTTTGATATCGCAGCTTTCTAATGAATTAGTTAGTAAGACAACCTCTCAAAAAGTGAATTTAACCTATACTCACAGAGATATCTCCGAACTCGTCAAATCCAAATACTTTATTTTTCAACTCAGGTTGGAAGGAACGATAAAGAAGTTGACGATGTTGCCCGAAATAATTTTGTCCCGCCTACAGCTTGGGCCACATAATCCCTGCAACAAGGCTGAAGCGCCAGATTGCTGCAACAGTAGAGCTACTTATCACCAACTCGTTGTCAACAAATCCAATAACCCTCATTATTAGGACGCACAATCGAATACAACCCACAATGTTCAACGCTCTCAATCGATTCATTTCCCGGCTGGACTCGGATGCTCCAACCCAAAACTCCACGTTTGGCCACTTCGGATTCCAAGTACTGCGTAACAAAACTGCGGAACTCCATATTGAACCATGGTTCGATTTCATAATTGGGATTAATGGACGGATGATTGTAAGTTCTTCCTTATCGGGATTTATCAATGGCAAACTAACATGATCAGGATGATTCCGATCCAGCGCTCTTCGCCCAAGAAGTCCGCAATTGCGCTGGAAGCACCGTAACCCTTGGAATCTGGAGCGCAAAGGTAATAGAGCACCCATTCTCCCTTCCAACTCCCTACTCACACACTCCCAGGGTCAAAGATCCCGCATGCTCCAAATTCCCGTCCCAGCAGACCAACCAACTCTCGGTCTCGCCTTGCAATGGACCTCCCTCTCCGCCGCCTCAAACATCTGGCACATCCTCGACGTCCCGGCCAACTCCCCTGCGGATCTCGCAGGTCTCCTTCCATATAGCGATTACATTCTTGGGACACCCGAAGGTGTATTGCATGGAGAAGCAGGATTGGGAGAGCTGGTAGAGGATCACATCGGCAGACCACTACGATTATACGTCTACAACAACGAATACAACGTCACTCGAGAAGTCACTATCCACCCAAGTCGCGATTGGGGCGGAGAGGGAGCTTTAGGATGCGTTCTGGGATATGGGGCTTTACACAGATTACCAGCGCCATTGAGTGAACCCCTCGCTGGACCGGGAGAAACACTCTTCGATACAGAAAATGCGCGTTTCTCAAATGAGGAATTAAGACCACTCTCTGGAGCTGGAGCTGGAGATGGTCAATTTTTCGTGCCTGCTGCTGCGGCAGAGCCTGGGGAGTTCTTGGTTCCGGCGCAATTGGCTCCTCCACCAACATCAGGGACGATACCAGCGCGGAAGAAAGAGAAGAAACATGCACATGGTCATAGTCCGGGGAAGAGCGCTCTAGATGACTATTTTATGGAGGGGGAAACAAAGAGTAGGGAATTGGATCATGCGCCTAGTCGAAAGAGTACACCTGCCCCTCCACCACCGAAAGCCGGAGGGCCTCCCAAAGCTGGAGCTCCACCAGGTGGTCCTCCGAAAGCAGAGAGTGCAGTGCCAGAAAGTGCAGATGGAAGTGTAGACTGATACCAATTTGTTCCAATCGAGTTTATTTCCCTTTCACAAGCCTCGTAGAAGAAAATCATATTCATCTACTGTCTCTTCAGTCTTCAGTCCAGACCCCAATCTTGCTTCCGTAGACTTTTTTGTTTCTTATTCCTACAAATGAATTGCCAAAGAGAATAACTCCTTCCCCGGCAAATTCCGAGCAAGCGATCCCAAAGTTTTTGTTTGTGTACAGATATGATATTTTAGTTGATGAAGTTGACGCAGAAGAAGTGTAAGATCAAGCTTCCAAATACGTAATCCGCGAATGCCCTGTAATACCATTAGCTGAATTCCCATATCAACAATCGATGTGTCTCCGTACCTCTCAGGTGAAACCGAGCTGAACTCCGCCTTGTTCTCAACATTCGTTTGTATCCGTAGAGAAGCTATAACCGCATTAGCCATTCATCCTCCATTCCCCTCAAACACCCAATATAACATACCAGTCAAAACGAACTGTCCAACCGTAGCCGAGAACCCCGAGAGAAAAGCATTGAATGGCTATCCCAAATAATTAGCATCCTATCCTGCACCTCCCCTCTCCCATCCCCCAATCCGAATCTGGGGGTATACATACGTAATTCCCAGCAATAACACAATACACAAACTGCAACACACCGACCACGACCAGAAAACTCATAAACACATCAATCAACTTCGTCCTCTGGGGTGTCGTATCCAGATATTTCTCCCATATGCCCACTGCGATCTCGGTGGGGGACTGGTTCGCGGATTTCTTGGAGGGTGTGGGTGTTGAGGCTGGGGTGGAGATGACTGTTGTTTGCGCGGGTGTGGTTTCGCGGGCGGGGGTACGTTTGGGCGCCATTTTTTGTGTGAGGGAGGAGGGGAATTGAGGTCGTGGGGTTGGTTCGAGGTTGGGAGTTTGGTGATGGGAGCTTTTGGTGTTGTGAGGCCACGAAGCTTGATGGATTGCGAGGCTACTGCAGGGGTGTGTTGATGCCAAGGGTAGGGGTGATGTGGCGGTGCTTTAGCTGTGGCTGATTTTTCGCGGCACGAATTATGTTAGCTTACTTGACTCTGTACAGCTTACCTCTTTCTTGCGGCTCACCTCTTTTGTACAGCTTTTCTCTTTTTTGTAGCTTACCTCTTCTGTACGGCTTTCCTCTTCTATATAGCTTACCTCTCCTATATAGCTTACCTCTTCTGTGCAGCTTACCTCTTCTATGCAGCTTGCCTCTTCTATACAAGTACAACTTATCTCTCTTTTGCGGCTTATCTCCTTTGCGAAGCTTTTCTCTTTCTTGTAGCTTATCCTGAATGAGTTGCTCGTCAGCGACTCTGCGATTGGCCAATGTTTCACGAAGTAGTCTAGAATAATTGGTAGTTCACCTAGATAGTTTAACCTTCCTATGATGGCTCTGAAACGAGGCTTTATTTAGAGCAGGAGTTCTATTTTGTCTGAATTTTACTCAATTACCTTACACAACCCCGCTTCCCATACGCCTATACCCTCTCTCAACTCACACGAAGTCTTATTCCTCATCGAGGTCAACATATTCTCCGGAATAAGCATAATGTTTTTTTAGGATCGCTCTAAATATCCTTAAAGCTAACATTCCTCTTAAGAGATTAAGAGAAGTGACAGTTGTTAGAGCGCTTTTCTTCAATACACGCCGCGTACCAGAAGGCAAAATAATTATCCGCATCTTTCTAAATTTTGACGTTGCTAATAAAATCATTCTTATAGCTCATGGATTGACCATTGATCAACTCAATTTTCTTCTATCGTTTCTCGAAATACCTCATCGCCAGCATATCAAACCTTTCAGTATCAGTGTTATTGATCGCAAATACGCTTTAAGCCCACCAGCGATATTCAACGGCAGAAGCATTTCCAAAAAAAGACACGAGACTGCCAGCTGCAGTTCGATGAGACCACTGTAGTCCCACAGGGAACGTGGTTTTTATCCTTCCGCGGAGAATTGAATCCATAGCGATTACAAGTTCTTGAGTTATGGAACGAAGTTTCTGCTGAAAATATAGGTTGTGTGGTTGAATGCAATGTTATTTTAACCCCCAGTTTATGAGACTGTTTAACTCGAGACCAGGTGTGTTTACTGCTCGTCAGCCTTATAAATCACTCGACAAATCAATTTCTAAAAAAACACACAGCCTCTCGTCTAATCCTCAATGAAGCTGCGACCTAGCATCCAGCAATAATCAAGGGCTTTAACAGAATCGTGGTGAAATGTGACATTGGAATTAACGATATTTGATTCTTTGTACTTCATAAATATTGACGAGCAACAGCTAGTATTCGATAAGTTAGCGCTCCACTCTGTACTATGATCACCTCTAACTGTAGTAACAACTACTAGCACCTCAATTCGAGAACGCGGTGCGTCACTTGGGTGTCAGAATCTTTTCACCCGCTTGCCCCATCTTCATTTTTCCAAGTTGACTTTGATGCCTCATCTTCTCTTGCCTTCGCCTCTGCTTCTGCTCTCTCCTTATCTTGCTTCTCAACTCTCTCTCTCTCCTCTTCCATACTCATTCTCAGTGCCAATGACAATTCTGGATCCACAGAAGGATCGATACCAAATTCAAATCCACCATCTCCGCCCTCACTCACACCAACCATTCCCTCAGCCCCCAAGTTTCCATCACTATTCAGTATCGGAGTTGTAACAATCCGATCACTCAGCAATCCAAAATGAGGTGATATAAAAACAATATGCGATCCAATACCACTTCTAACATTCTCATGGAAAACAGTAAGCTTATCCCTAACCTCACCATCCAGTTCCCCAAAAATAACAAAATCAATGGAAATGCTCTCCTTCTTAATCTTCCGCGCAAGCTTAACAAGGTTCTTCTCGTCTTCAAGAATCGGACTGCAGGTAAAAACAATAATACGTTGACGTTGAGATTTATTTTGTCTATGTTTTAATGCTAACTATTATACCAACTATCAGTATACTTGTAGCCAAAAAAGAAGGAAGGATATGTAGGCTCATACACTCGCAATCTGAATTGAAGCAGCTAAATTATTTCCCTCACGAATCTTGTTGCCGCGATGTAAAGCCTCTAAGATCTTGCCATGTTCGCTTGTGGAGGTGACGAGGACTTCAGGTGCTCTGCCACCCATGCTCATCAATCCTACCGAAGATTCGGGGTTGGCTTGCATGACAGCGGAGAAGAGTACAGAGACTGCGTCGGCTTGCGCTTTGTATCTTGTGGGTGTGTAATCGCCATTTCGACTGCTTTCGCTGTTGTCGATAATGATCATTACTGCTTCGAGACCCATCTTTTTTGTTGTGAGGAGTTGGGGATTACTTCGGTGTGTGGGTTAGTGAGGAGGTTGAAGGCAAGGTTGAGAGTGTGTTTTTCTGGATGGAAGATGGAAATAGGCATCCTAGGCAACGGTGGTGTTGCGTGGTATGTTGGTTGGCGGAAGGAGCCTCGCTTAAAGTATCCGAGGTGTGGCCGAATGGCTAAAACCAACCCCTTTTACTTTGACCAATCCTCACTAGCTAAAGACAAAGGTCGTGATTAGTAGACTAGGAAAATATCTTATTCTTCTAAATTTATTAACGTTTCGGTAAAAATTTATTGTATCAGCTGTATCAAGCTACTGAATTATGTATAAATCTGGAGACTCGGTTGCGTCGCGAAGTCGTGGTGTAGCTACTATTTGTAGATTACCTACAAATAGACGCGTCCAAGAGTGCGCATCATCAACCTTTGGAAGTAGAACGGAGCGATTAGACAAAGGGTAAAAAGACGTAGGGACAAACTATTAGAAAAGCTACATACTACACCATAGAATGCCACATATTGACAATCCCAAACTTCACATCCAACTTAAACACAACATTTAAAAACCAAAGACATTAAACCCACATTCCATTCCCATAGCTACTTTAAACCCCAAACACCCCTCCCATACACCCCACAAGCAACTCAAGTAGACCTCAACCCACCCCTCTCCATCATCTGTCTAAAAACCTGCAAACTCATCTCCGGCTGATCACCCATAACCGTATGCCCAGATTCAAAAACCCTCAACCAACTCAACTTCCCCACACTCTTGAACTCCCCCTTCACAACCCCATTAGTTTTATACTCACTTTCGTATTCCGGAATCTCGACGCTTGCGGATAGGAGATTTGATTCGTGACCGCGTACGCACCGAACCAGTCACATACTGCGTCCGCGTCGCCTGCCCATATTAGGGTGGGAAGACCAGAAGAGACGAGGGAGGAGAGGGTAGGGAGGAAGGATCGTGATGCTGTGGTGTGTTAGCAAGCGAGAAGAAGAATAACATAAAGGGGGGGGAATGAGCTCACAATCACCAGTCGAATCGAAAAGTTCTCTCACTGGACCCGAGCATTGAACATAATCACTCTTCGCCCCGATCTTCTTCTTAATCTTTGGGTCGTTCAAATAATCCGCATATGCCGTGCCAGGAAAGTCTCCCGGCCCAGGCTTCCTGGGTTGAGGATCTTGGAGTCAGTTTGACTTCTTTTGAGAAATATTCAAGAGTACTGAAGCATGCCTCGGTGGTATGATTGTCGCTCCCGCTATAACCGGAATAAGGCGAAGTGCTCCAAAAACCTTACTTACCTGATATCGTAGAAATCAATGTCGGGATAACTGAATTTCTGATTTAGCGTTTCGCAGACATGTTGAGCATGAACGCAGATGTCGTCTTTGCCTACGAGGGTATCGCATTTCTTGGTTTCGGGAAGACATTCTTTTGAAATTTCTTGACGGTAGCGGGCGACTTCTGATGCGTTCATGAGGGGTTTGTAGGAGTTGTTTGCTATAAAGGATGGGTATGCGAGAGTTTGGGTGTAGGCATCGTACCAGCCGTTATTTATTCCCATTGCTATGAGATTAATTCGTTCTCCGTGGAGAGTTCTCTTTTTAATGACAGCGTTTTGGTCGTTGATGTATGAGGAAAATTCTGGTATACTTGTCAGTTGAAACTTGAATTATACGTAAATCTGAAGGAAGGGAGAATACCAGGCCCATAATGTCGGCCGTAACTTTCAGTGAACAGTCCAAAGTCCCGATTTTCGTACTTGGGGAAATGTGCGAAAAAGGCTTGAAGGAATGTCCAGACCAGTGGAGCTGCTTGGACTGTGGAGGAGGCGTCATTCTTTCCATAGGAAAACCCAACTCCAATGGGCTGGTCAACATAGAGCATATTGGCGTACTCGTTCCAGCTATATGGGTTACGAGCAGGGGCTAGGGCATTTCCTACGAATTGACATGGCCCGTTCTCCTGGTTGCAACCAATTAGTTGAAAATTCAGCTGTAATAATTACACTCGGCGAAGCCAAGTGGGATCCTTACTTTGAACAATTCAAGCATGCTGCTACATCCAGGATCACCATTCAGCCATAAAGCCTATGGAGCACTTTGTGGCTTATTTCGGGCTTCGAAAAACCAAAACCACATACTTTGGTTGTCTACCACGATGTTAGAAAAATAAGTAACCTCTCGCAAACCCCTACAACTTCGACACGAATTTCTGATTCTGAAAATTAGAAGAGAAGGACTTACTCCCAATATCAACATATCCAGAATATTGATTGACTCCCCTCGTCGTCTCGCAAACCCCAGAATTGGTCACAAAATCAATCTTTGCATGAGTAGCATCATGTTCCCAAATCGTATGCTCAACACCATCAACCTGAACCACCGACCTCTTCCCCCTCAGATGTGGCGCTACCTCGTCTCCAAAGACCGTTGTGGTAGCAGGAAGTGCCTCTATTCCCGGCAAGTTGAAAGCAAGAAAGAGGGAGAACGCGGATACGAGTTGGAAAAGCATTGTGAAGACACTTGATCAAAAAAAGGCAAAGAGGAAGAAGGTTTCGAAAACTTCTATAACGGTTTTTTTCTAAGAGATTTGATCTTTTGGAAGGAAATAAACGGGCCTAATGACTTTGCGCGGGACAATCCCGAGACATTCCTTGAGAACAATCGTAAGGGAAGAATGAGGGGTCCTGAACCACTTGGTCATAAACTACTCATGAGTCGCTTACTCGACGCCAGGAAAAGGTTCCCCACATGAACAATATCATCATACATGTGGCCAAAATGTGGCTTTCATGTCTGGCTACCCCATTGGGGAGCTTTAGAACAAGCGTACCGACAATATGGTCATTCGTTGGACTTTAACGCCGACGAACAATATCAACGTTCGCGAGCCGATCCACGGAAGGCAAGAAGAAGGAAAAGAGGGGATTCCACCGTCTATGTAGAAAAAGTCAGAGAACGAATCCAAATAAAGCTTGGTGTGTTAAGTTGAAATGCGTAAATACTATCATGGTCTCAAAGAAAAGCGGGGGCTGGTGTAGCACAAATTGCAGCATTTCAATTGGTCAGTCGAAACCAGCAACCTTGAAGGATGCTCGGACTTTAACCTCCGAAGCCGAGGGGTAGCTTCCCCATTTGAAGCTTGAAGACAACATACAACAACAGCATCACACCATTTCCTCTACTCATACCAAATCTGAATCCATTTCCCGACGTCAACCTCAACTTAATCAGAATCTCAAAATGGTAAATCTACAAGGAGAAGAGAGGTATCTACTAGTCCAGGAAGCTGATTATCAACCTAGGGTATCGAATTACCAGCCTACATCATCGGAGCGCTCACTGCCTCTGGTGGTACTTTCGGATATGTAAAAACGGGATCTGTCCCTAGCATCGCTGCCGGTTTAACCGTTGGTACTTTGGTAAGGAAATTGTCCTAATTTACATGTTATAATACACAGCTTTCTCAGCTATAGCGTCATCCCTAGCTTTTCCTCCAAGACAATCACTAATTCAAACCAACAGTACCTTCTAGGTGGCTACCGCATCCAGAACAAACAATCCTACGGCGTCGAACTCGCACTCCTTGCCTCCGTCGTTCTAGCAGGAAGTTCCATCCCAAGAGCCTTGAAGACCCAGAAGCCATTACCCGCCGGATTGAGTCTTTTGGCATTATATGGCCTATTTACATTCGGAAACGCATTTCGATTGAAGAAGTAAAAGCGGAATGGAAACAAAATAATAGGGAAAATGGAGGGATTGGTTTGGGAGTTTTGCAATGGATTCGCTGGATGTGTCGGAACAAGGTCTGCAGAACAAATATGGAGTCAAATGGCATTTCCCCTCTTTGAATATGCGTTTTCACATGGTTTGAATGTGGTTTTTTGTTGTATTGGTGGTGATTTTGGTTGTAACTCCATTTTATACAATATCCCTCCCTTCCGTGAAAAGGTTACACCAAGAGGCGTGATGACCGAAAACTCCTCCCTATGCCCTGATATCAAATATCGCAATAACTCCATCCCTCTCTCGGTCCATACAATGTCTGCAAGCTCCAAAATATACACACTTCGCCATCCATCTCTGCATTTCCCCAAACATCATCTCTGAAGTCCGTTTCGTTTCCATGCATAATGTTACAAGACCCCCTTTTAAACACCCCCCATCCGCAGAAATTTCAATCACATTCCGAATATATCCCCTTCATGAATTTGCATCAATATCCTTCCACTTCTCCCGGATCTCCTTGTTCTTCTCCTTGGCCTTTTCGCGGTTCAATCGCGTGCGCTCTAATCGTTGGGCTCGGAGACATTTGTTAACGGCCGTTTTGGCGGAATTGCACATGCCCATTGATTTCCATAAGAAGCCGCGGGCGTGACATTCATCGAGTGCGTTCATGACTTCTTCGCATGCTGGGGGTGGTGTGTTAGTCTTTTCGGAATCATGCGATGGTTGGGGCGAGTCAATTGGGGGAATGCTAGAGAGGGATGGGGAAGGAAGTACCTGTGTTATCTTTGGTATGTAAGTGAGGATGCATGTTGGGCGACCTGGAAATTGAAGATTATGGTGTGGTTTGAGGAGAAGAACTTGCGCGTGGTGTTGTCTCGATATTTCCAGTCGGGATTGGAGATGTGGAGGGTCGGCTGAATCACGGCTCTACGCCAACCTTGAAATTTATCGAGGCTCTCCCACTTCCCCCAGCCTCACCACCAAGAACCTCCAAAAACCACAGTCAAACAAAAATCACAATGGCACAACAAGTTTCCCAGCGAAAGCAGCAAGGTACCTACCCCTCCTTCCCCAAACATCCAAAAAGTACAAAACAGGAGATCCAAATTTCCAAGTAAAAGAAAGAAAGCAGAGGGCTAATAAAGTACGGCCGGGATGAATTAGAGCTCCAACAGCAATACGAACAATACAAAACCAACCTCCAACAAATCGCCTCCAAAATCGGTGACGTCGAGACCGAAGCCGAAGAACACCGGTTCGTCCCCCATTCCCTTCATCCCTCCCTCCCACGCACACATACCCAAGTCCCAAAAGTTCCCCATTATATCTGCGCCCCATCCTCCATCCCCCTCCCATCCCCAAATCCAGGACCTTGGAATCTAGCTAGCTAGCTAGCCACGCCCGCTCTTCCCGTTCACCATACTATTTTCTCTCTTGGACATGTACATGTACACCGCTCCCCCAACCATACCCATCGGTTCACCGACTTTTGAGCCAACGAGGAAGGACGCCAGCCTCCCGAGGGGGCATTCAAAGGGATTGCACACGAACTAGTGGGATTGCATACGAACCACATGGAAAAGCATAGGGCAGGGAACCTCGCTAACCTATATTTACCTCTTTCTGCAGATTAGTCCTAGAGACCCTCACGCCGTTGCCGGAAGAGAGGAAGTGTTTCCGCATGATTAATGGGGTTCTGGTGGAGCGGACTGTGAAGGATGTCATTCCGGCGCTGCAGACGAATAGTGAGGGCTTGAAGAAGGTCCTGGAGGAGTTGATGAAGAGTTATCGGAGTAAGAATGTGGAGATGGAGAATTGGAAGGTGTGTCTTTCCCCTTTCTTTTCCCCTGTGGCCTGTTCCTGGTTCCTGTCATGATTTGGAGGGGAATTCCTTTGGGTGGGGGTTTGACTGGTGGGGATGAGAGAGGGAGACGGTGAAGCTGCGCTGCTGCTGATGAGATCTATTGCTGACTCTTGTTCGGTAACAGAAGAAGAATAATATCCAAGTGGTTGCCCAGCAGTAAAGTCGGGTCACGGGATATATGGCTTTGATATCAAAAAGAGGAAGACCTTTACCAAGCAGTCAGTCAGTCTAGGGCTGAGTTCATGCAAGTTGGAGCAGTCCTTGCAGTCAGACAAGTCACCGCTACAAGGCTTGCAAAATTTCCCAGGCTTGGTCCTAAGCTTGGAGTTACGTCAATTGGCAATTGGGGGGCATGGAAGACTCGGAAAGTCTGGAGTTTTTTTGGGAGCAAACGAAAAGCGGTCTAAATTTCAAGAGGCATGCGAAATATGCAAAAACAATCTATCCCATACCATTTTTCCGACCGGGGAAGCGTGAGGTGACAACCGGCACACAGCATTATCGAACCCTTTCTGCCCGAGATATGAAATACAATGTTGCTGCGAGGGCAGGTTACGCAGCATCCGGAGAAGCCTCCCCTCAGGTATTTCTAGGCATCATTTTTTCCCTCTCACGAGGGTTTGTACGACGTCACACTCACTCACATTTCATCATATGATATCCAGAATCCCGGAAATTGATGCGTTGTTGTACAGCAAGGCACTATCCGGAAATCTAAGGCTCGATCTCTCTCCCCCTTCCACCCCGTCGAGGCGTCTGGTGCGTCTCGGTGCCCAACAGGAAGCCTCAACTCATGTACTGATGCCCTATCATGAAAGGCTGTGATGATGGAGGGGGTCTTGACCCCTGGGGGGAGAAGACTCGGTTCGCATTTTGGAGGGCGATGTGTTGGCCACTCTTCTTTGTTAGGCGTACGGCAACCCTGCATATGCAGATGTGTGGTGGGGGTTTGAACAAGCTGCCGGAACCTCGCATTTTTTGGTGATTGGTGTGCGGACTCAAGGGACTCAAGAGTTTTGGGGAGATGAGAGAGAGGATGGAACCTATGGAAGTTCACCAGTTGCGAACAGTCGTTTGATAATAAAAGGGCATTGATCCTCTTTGTTGAAACTTTTCATTACCTTTGGTCTGACCTCTGGCGGCTCGAGATAGCATCATGATCTCTTTGACTATGCCACCACCATGGATGGCATCTGCCAACTCACGTCTCTGGGATGCCGAACATGCTGAGTGCAGAAAAAAAGAAAGGAAAGTCCATGTCATCGCATGAGTGTAGGTATTAGGCAGTAATCGTAATCCTGCTGCGTATACCCCAAGAAGCCTTCCGTATTTCTCCAAAGCGAGGTAAGGAAGGAAGGAATTGTGTGTAGAGGGGTGTTGTCACCGATCCAAATCGTTCTCTCGGACGGGTAAGGTTTCATTGAGAGAGAGAGAGAGATGCCCCTCACCTGCCATTCCATCCTTTCCAGGTTCCTCCTTCCCCCCTGGTCCCGTTGCGTTGCTTCAGCTCCTGCGCCGTGTGTGATAGGTCTGCTGATGGCTTTTTCCCATTTCTTCCGGATGAATGAACGCTGACAGGCTGAGGATGGGTCGTCTTTCACCCACACTCATTTTGCTGATTGGTAGCCTGGCAGGGTGGGAATTGCTCGCATCCACCAACAGCAGACCGAGTTGCGGCCGTTTCGAGCATCATTTTCGCTATTGGCGCACAGCGGTAGAATTGCGACGGGTAAAGAGGGGGCGAGGGATACTGTACTGGTCTCAATGTGAGGCGGTAGGGAGGGAGGTGGTTACCGGTACGGTACCATGTTCATGTTCTGATGGTGGCTCACGACGCGGTCAGCCTGGCCAGGCATTGATGGTTGTAGTTGTTGATGTTGATGCTGATGCTGCTCTTTGTTCTGACGGATGTTTGGAAACTGAAATTCCTCTGCTCTGCGCCTTTCAACCCCCTTGGTGAATTTAGTAGTCGAAGCTTCACCGCTAGCCTTCCTCTTCCACTTCCACTTCCTTGTTCCCGCCCAAGCTAAGGGGAGCTAAACCACATCGCAACCACCTTCCTAGCCCTTTCCCCCACGTCAAACGTCAAACACCGATCTTGCTGGAGCTGTTGATTGCGAAAAAACACACCCACCGAGAATCGCCTCGAACCTCCAGACCCCCATCACCCATCGGCATCCCTCAATTGACCTTTCGGAGACCGCGAACCGGAGGCTGCATCGAAGTCATCGCGCATCAAGCCTACATCAGACCGACAGCCCCTCGTACAGCCCAGCATACAGCAGAGGGCCCTCCCAAGACGCATATCGCATACGCATATCGCATCGCATACCAGCCCCAGACTCGGTCCTGCGTGTACTCTGTAGCTAAATAACCTCCGGTAGTAGAGATCCTCTGCTCCGTGCTGCCGTACCCGTACCGTAGCGTTGCGTAGCTTAGTCCAAAGTGCCAAAGTGCTTGCTGCTTGCTTGCTTGCTTGCTGTACTCCCAACGCCGTATGTTGGTCAACAGCCCTGTCGCTGCTTCTCCCCTCCTGATTTGCGCATAGCGGCATATCGCTGATACCCTCACTACAGACTACAGTGCCTGCTTTCAAAGACCTCGAATTCACTGCCATTGCCGCTACCGTCACCACCACGGCTAGACTACCTTTACTGCGGCCGACTCCACCTGCCCTGCACCAACTACTACCCCCCACCAAGCGAGCCATCTAAACTTCACCCATCAGAAAATCTCCCGCATCTATTCACCCCAAGCACACCACACCACAC
>LKTO01000564.1:0-31094 GCA_001399465.1 Hymenoscyphus scutula
GGGGGGGGGGGGGGGGGGGGGGGGGGGGGGAGGAAGCATTCACGATATACCATTGTCACACGCGATTTTTCACTTAGCGTTCTCGTCGTCTCCTTGTGTCTCTATTATCCACTGCAGTGTCCTTTGGGCTTACCTCTCTTTCCTTGCGTCGTCTCCTTTTTTTTGTTGTCACGAATTTCCTTTTCTTTCATCATCATCATCATCATCCCGCTATAATATTCCGGGAGTCGCAAGAGATTGTAGATAGGTAGACTTTTGGGGTTTTTGGAGAGGATGTGGAATCATTGGGAATGTGTAAGCTAGACTTAGGTTTTGAGCCGTGAGGCAAAAGTTCATTGGCAAATGAAACTGATTGACCAGATCCCCTCGTTTCTGAGGTTAGTGATGATATGTGTGATATAAGCTGTGATAGATGCTCAAATGTGCAAGTTAATAAATCTCGTCGTTGAATGATTTAAGCTAATCTTTGTAAGAATCTAGGTTGATATTTGATATTTTTCTAGATCTATGGAAGAGTGACTCAAAAAATCAACAACGAGAGATATTTGCTGGGGCCGCTGTCGTCCGTTGTGAGGTGAAGTCTATTTTTTGGGTTTCCGACCAATGGTGAATAGACGCGAGGCCCCGCTAAAATTACCTCTTCGCCCTTTCACCACGCAACTTCAACATTCGCGGTCTTCAAGACATCCGTAGATCCAACAGTTATCTTACCTAACATCGATAATTGCATAGCGCATCTCCATTTCCCATCTTACAAGCGTCAACGTCCAACGGCAAGATGGCGACAGAAACTATGAGCAGCCCCGATCTCAAGGAAAACACACCACCTCTTACTCCTCGTGCAAAAAGCCATAGCCCTGAACGAATTGATTATGGTAACTCTCCTACCGAACTAGATGGCCACGCAGCCTTCTGGAGCAAGGCTGAGGAGCAACTACCATTCTTGAGAGAGTCGTCTACCCCAGAGGCCAATACAGGAGTCGACGGCTTTCTTCCAGACAACAAGCCCTTGTACGAAATTGTCTCAAATAGCTCGGAGAAAAACCGACAAAGCACTAGACGCCCAACTCGTCGAAGTATCTCTGTGCCTAGTCTGGATAAAGAGGACCCTCAACCCCAACCTGCCTTCCAAAGATCGGACTCTGATATCAACCACCTTGCCAACAACCTTGACAACCTTACCATTGAAAAGCGAAATTCCCCCAGCCCAGAGGCACCGATAGGAAAGATGAAGGCACTCAATACCATCAACAGTCGGTTTACCCGTTTCGCCTCGAACAACGAACACATTCAACAATCGCAAATTCCTAGATCGATTTCCTGGACCGCCACGGCGATTAGTCCCAAGGCCAAGATCGAGGAGGCTCTTCTCAAGATCATGCATTTTGTCAATGATGTACAGAAGTTCGTCACCGACACGGAAACCTTTCGCGAGAAAAAGTTCAAGCTCTTTCTGGATGCTAACAAGGAGATCATGCGTACCTGGAACAACATCCACAATGAGGCTTTCAAGGGACGTCCTTATCCAGCGGTACTGAGCGAGGCAACTATGGGTATGGATGCTATTATTAAGAAGTGGAATCAGGAGACTATTGATGTGTGGATTGTCGGCCAGTCTATGAATTTAGTTCAGCTTGACTTGACTTTTGGCACGGAATGGGAGCGGTTGACTGGTAATGACCTTGGTGTTGCGAGATATAAGAAGAAGCAGGAGAAGGAGAACTCGTTGAAGTACGTGGAGAGTTTTGAGAAAATGGAGTTCATTCCGCCCAAGACAGTCATGGAGAGGAACAATGAGAAGGGAGGTGAGAAGAACAACAGTGGTGGGTCGAAACCAACAATAGGTAAGAATCATCGACTTCCTCGCTTCCGAGTTTATATTGTGCGCACAGAACAATAAGAAGCTAATCTATTTTATACAGGCTCTGTAGACAAATCTTCAGATGTAACTCCATCCATCGAAGATCTACAACCAAGAATTCGGTCTAAATCATTTCAATTCCCAATAACCAAATCTACCGTTCTACCAAGCGTTGAAGAGCAACCTGATACTCTCACTGTTAATAGCGCTGACGCTTCGGCTCAAACAACCATCGACGGCGCTCGACCATCCATCAAGGAAGACACCCAAATCCACGAGCGACTCGACAAAATTGAACGCATCTTGCAACAGCTTCCCATCCAATCCATCAACGAGGCAATCGAGATGCAGAAGCTCCTTCTCCCGGTAATCTACGACGGCATCTTCGGCGAGTGGGACAAAGTCGATCCTGATCATCACTCTGACAAGCGGGCCCAGGCTAAGCGTACGGGTCTGTTGATGTTGGCGAAGTATATGACGGAGTGGAAGGATGGATTCAAGGAGACTTATGGTCAGAAGATTGATGGAATGGATTGCGTTGGTAAGTTATTCCCTAAAATTCCCCACTTTCCCCGAAATTTGAATTATCTTCTTGCGTAGGAATAGTAAACTGACAATCAATCCCAACAGTCCGCGGCAAAAAATCCGACCCCTCAACCAGTCTTATCACCACATGCACCCGCATCGAAACCTCCCTCTCCACTCTAACAACCGATCTCACCCATCTCACAGACCTCACCACCGCTCAACAAACCCCTCTCCCTTCCCTCCCCGACACCACGGAACTGGAAACCGAAAACTCCACGCTCCGCCGCGAACTCGACAAACTCAAAGCAGTCCTCGCCCTCGCCACCGAGCACAACGCGCAGAAAACTCTCCGTCGCGAGAATGAGAAGTTGAAGGATGAGGTGGGGGGGTTGAAGAAGGGGTTGGATGCCGTGCTCTTCACGTTGGCGGAGAAGCAGGGGAAGGAGGAGGATCAGGATTGGATTGGAGAGGCTTGGGAGGAGGTTTACGAGGGGTTTTGGCCTCAGGGTTCGAGCGATGTTGTGGAGGTTGAAGAGAAGGGTAGTGGTAGGAAGATCATGGTTGTTCCTGACCGCGATGAGAATGAGGAGGGTCAGGGAGGTGCTGAGAATGTTGGTGAGGTTGGTAATCAAGCTGGACGTGGAGGTGGTGGGGGGACTGGGACGGGGAGTTGTGTCATCATGTAATAGATGGCTGGTGTTCCTGGTGGATGGCTCGGCCGTTTTCTGGGGGTTATGATTTGATGACTCTGGATGACTTTTGGATTATGGCCGAGTGGATTTTGCTCTTCCTCTTTCTTTACTCTTTCTTTTCTATGGTGGATGGGCGGCTTTCATGAGGAATATTTGGCTTTAGCTTTGACTTTTAGGCGTATGGCGTATGGAGTATGGCGTATGGCACATGGCCCTTGCAGGAAATACACTTTGAGCAGGAGCTTTGGGCATCATCACCTTGTTTTCTTTTTCTCTTCTTCTTACCGCTATTGAGTGGTAGGATGAGATGGGGGTTTTTTTAGCGAGTAGGGGTATTGAATTTGTGCATTAACTTGCTTTGCTTTGCTTTGGGGTGATTTGTGCGAAGGATGGATGGATGGTAATTAATTGAAGTTTCGTATTTTAAAGTTTTTCTTCATGCTGAGTGTGGGCTGTGAGTATTGTTGTTTATGATGATGTATTAAGAGATTCTTTGAGCCTTGAGGAGGTATGGGCTGTAAGGTGGGTTGTTCTCTAGTTCGAGTGCTAATGATTACTGACGGCGTAGAAGAACTAGTACTTGTGAACTATTCTCCGAGGCTTAGGGTGAGGCGATGTTTAGAATTGGAGATTTGTAAGCTGTGAATTTGTGATTTGTGATCAAATAGTCGATCGTTGTGTTGTGTTGTGATGTGGGAACTCGAGGTGCTTGTCAACGGGAGGGAATCTTTGAATTTGTGTGTTTGATTATTTTCTCGGGGTGGCATATATTTCTTACTTGGGCACATTGACGGTTACTTGGTTTTGGGGGTTTCAGTGAGTGAGAGTAGATAATTCGAGAAGTTCAGCTATTTGAGTGTGTCTTAAGTTTGATTGTGATGGCTATGGGTCATGATTTGAGGGAGAATGGAAGTGCATTGATACTTGCTAACCTGAGGGGAATTTGATCAGGTTGGACTTGTGGAGTTGCATTATATTATAGGCTCTTGCAACTGTATGAGCAAGAATCTTGGATATAGAGTATGTCACCTGGAAGCTGTGGAAGTCTTCTCTTTAGTTCTCTTTCTTTTTCTTCTCTTCGAAATCAAGGTTTTTTAGACCCGTAAGGTTGGTCTTGAAAAAGGCTCTTCGCTGGGATAATAGAGCCTTTATGCGTCAGTGGGAATGAAGATTTCTAGAAGTTCATTTGCGGATCAGCTTGCCGTAGGGGTAACGGGATTCATTTAGTCATTTGGATTCTCAAGGGTTGAAGTCACCAGAGAATAGAGGAGTACCTAAAACAACAACCAAAAAAAGAAAGTCAAGACAAACAACAGCAAAAGTAATCCTGGGACTTAGAGTCCCCCAAGGTTTGAAAACCAGACGAGCTGAGTTTAACTATTTTTTGGGATCCACCGCCATAATCTTGAATCGATCTAGGGCTGTTAGCCAGCCCTTGGACCCAGGTTTACGAGCACTCGCCTGAGCTGACTCCAGTCGTCGATGCCACCATCGCACTACCGGGCAAGAAACCTGAAAATTGATTGAGGAGAGTTCTTGTTATTTAGTTTATCAATCAATGATTGTGAGATTTGTAGGTCCAGAGTGGGTCCAGCTATTGTTTTGCCGTTAAGCGATGTAAACAGCCAGTCGCGACTTAAGCCCACACGGCGGGCACGGGTAGATTAGATAGATATTAGTGGCTCCAAGTAACCTGTTGAGTGGTCTCCAAACTGTTGGCACAAGCAGGGTAACTCAAATATCCACTCCTGGTAGGTTGAATAACCTGGGTTGGCAAAGATGACGAGATGGCATTTCGATGGCTTGATCAAAGACATAGGCGGGGGGAATAATTGACGACAAGCTGGGAAATTGTCATTTATATTTTGGGTATAGTTGCGTGATACTGCAAAGAGAAGGCAAAAAGTGGATAAACATCTTCTCTCCGAAGCTGGTTCTCGGAAATAGCACATCCATTTGATAAGAAGGCATACATACGAGTGAATAGAGGACTCCGTACACGAGCTGAAACATATGGTAAATTACCCCAACGGCTCGTAATATCTGCGAACTTTAGCTCAACGCGGGGCTTTGCTCACTGCAAGCTTACAAAAAAAGTCTCGAGAGCCGTCTATTGGTGTCTCCTTGGTTCTTCCAATTGTGAAACAAACGGCGTTTGGCTTCTCTATTCATTGTGCTACAGCGAACTTGCTTATCAATTTTTCTCTCGACAGTGATTTCCTCAAATGTCGTAGCTGTAACTTGATAGGTGAAGTAAAAACCCCTACGCGGGCCTTTCCCAGAACAAGGAAGAACAATCCATTACAACACGTTTCAAAAGTTTTTTTATGACTGTAAGCCGAAGGCTGTAGTTAATTTGCCAAGTTGCCTTTGGGGTAGCATGAAATGAAAAAACTTGCGGAGGACAAAACAAGGGCTGTAAGATTTAGAGACCCTGGTATTAGCGTACTGTGATATTTCAATAATAAGTAGTATGAGCATAACACAGTTGTAGCACGCGTAATATGTCCACAAAATTCTTGCAGGCGAGAGTTTGAAGGTCCCCATCTTATTTGAGTCGAGCTGTGGGTGAAGCGAGGCCGGCAAAGATACATACTGCATCCGGCTTAGCGCGGGTGTCGATGAATAGCGGGAGATTGCTCACTTAAGGCCCCCGCGCTAAATGAGCAATTTTTCTAATCTACCTATGCCGACTGACGACGCGTTTTCGACACCGCTAAATCTCGGGCATTTCAAACACCCACCGAGTTTCGGGTCTTCCACATCCCGCCCTTGTAGCGTTTGTGTATAAAAAGAGGAAAAGTATCAAAGATGGACAACTCATCCTCGGGTCATTCAACACCGAATGAGTCTGGTGCAAAGACTGCAAAGAGTTCATCAAGTACGTGTTCCCTAAGTTCCCCAAACCAGCTTGCCTCTTCACTTTCACCCTCTCAAAGCACTGCAGTGGTTTCTCTCAGATTAAACATGGCACTGACGCGTCTTATCAGTCGCTGGGGTAGTTTATTCACTGAGACGGTTCGCCAGTATGGAGAATCTTAGTGGAAGAGCCGCAAAGGGCGGAACAATGGCCCAGCGTCGCTTTCCAGTTGTTCCGAACAACACCGAAAGACAATCACCCCGCTTCACACCTCTCAATGTAATTGAGGAGAACTACTCACAAAGTTCAAGAGCTTCTGGCATTGCCTCTGTAGCTGGTTTACCAAACAACATGAGAACAAGTACAGCGTTGTTTGACCATTGCACCCACTGTGGTAGCACTGGAACAATTCTGACTGGAGAAGGAAGACCCGCTATGAGACGTGCGAGAAGCACTCTCTCCCTTTTGTATGTGTCCATTTATATTACTTCCAATCCCTATCACATCCTTGGTTTGCTTCACCTGTTTGGCGAAGTCTCACAACTAACATAAGACTGTAGTCCTGCCTTGGAAGAGACTTCAGCACCGGAGTTCCCTGAAGTTGAAGCCATCCAACCTCCACCAAAGGCTAAAGTCGCCGAGACCAAGTCAGAAGCTTCAGCTATCAAGGTCATTGACTTCGCTGACTTCACGCCATCTGCATCTGTCACTACACTCGCACCAGAAGTAGATGTTAAGAAAGCAGATGTTAAGACGGCAGAACCATCAACCACCCCCGCTGCCCCTCCCAAGGTCTTAACCAACCACAAGAACTCCTCAACTCTCTCCTTGTCAAAGCCGTCCACTGTCAACAAGATTACCGACTTCATCACGATGCAGCCAAATAACCCACCTGCCGCGACCGTTGAGCTCACACCATTGTCGGGTCTCATCGTGCAATCTCGAAGAGACATTCAAACACTCAAGGCAATCCATGCAAGAACCCAAGTGCCACCACCACCGGTCAACAATCCAGCAGCCGCAATACCAGCACCTGCACCTGCTCGTGGCTTGGTCGGAACGGGAAAGCGAATGTTGAAATCCACATGGTCCTCCATTGGAAATCTACGAAAGGCCTTTCAAGATTCCAGCGAGAGTGTTGCGGCACCAGTCACTCAGGAGACTGAGATGACAGAGCCAAAGAAGGAGGTCGATTACGACAAGATGGAGAGAAACCTGGATCGATTCGATGATTTGTACACGGCGTTTTTGGAATTGACCAATGCTGATGGTGAGCAAAATGAAGGTATTTCCGCCCCTGTCCTCTCTCTTCCCTTTTCTATGTGGGTTTATGATGCTGATGAAAAGGTGTAGAAATCCATCTCATCGCTGTCGTCTCAAAGAAGGGCGAAATGGTTCGTGGTGTTCGTCAAGCTGGCGGCATCAGCATTACAGAGAAGGTTGTTGCTCCACCCCCTGCACCTCCTGTTGCGGATTGTGGTATGTAATTATGGTGTTTAATGAACAAGATTTGCAGAAAGGAGTTTTTGTAGGAATAATTGAGGATTTGAAATGGATTGCAAAAGGGGAATTAATGTTGATGCCTTGCTGTATGGACAGTTGAGGAGTAATTTGGCAATTGTCTTCGTTGTAAGAACAGAAAATGAGAGTTGTTTGTTTGATAGCAGGATTGCTGCTGGCGATAATTTGAAGAAAGGAAAGAGTACTTGCCGAAAGAAACCAATGAGTTTCAAAATGGCAAGCTAATGTAGCAGAATAGTAATTGATTTTGTGGATTTCACCTTTATTGACTTGATAATTGTGTTGGTGTTGTGGTGTTGTCATGGGAGGGGCTAATGTGTCTGAGATCTCTTCTAGTCATTTCTTCTAGTCATGTCATGGCATGGCTTTATACTTTAGCATCACAAAGGTTCCCACATGTCCCGGTAAAGACAACCCCCTGATTATTAGAACACCGTGACGTTCGAGTTCCCACTGATTTTTCTAACCAATCCCCAACCCAGCAATTAGATTTCCAGAACTGGCAGGTCTTATCTCAATGACAGAAAGAGAAGTTTTAAGCAAAAAAAAGGATATAGTCGTACTTTATTAAGCCGGAAATTACCCTTTCAAGTTTCAAAAGCGCTATAAGCCCTGTCTAGAAACTATAATCAATTAACAATTACCATACTTCCCTCTCTAATTCTCACGATTGGAATTACTTACACTACCATGTAGTGGTCTGCCCTACCCATTTCAAGTTTAACATCCAGCATATCGACCTCTATTTAAGCCCCATGCGCTCTATGAACCATCGTCCTTAAAGCCATAAAGAGTTGGCCAGATTGGTTCACCACCCCCAATTCGACCATACAACTAGAAAACTTTTGTCAAGGACCGTCGTCTAATTGAAGCTTAAAAAGAAGAAGAAAAAGAATAGAATCACTCTGAACATAATTAGCCATACTTCATGAATTTTAATTTTAATTCTTTAAAAGAGCGATGATGTCGTTTCTAAGAACTCAAAGAGCCTTGTCCTCGCTCTCCATGGCACCTCCTCTAACTGTCTTCCTTTACATCTATAATCATTCCATCTTTTCTAAAGTCAGATGCGTAAGACCCCTCTGTCAGACTAACAAAGAAATAAAGAAAGAATCAAAGCATGGAAAACTTGAGATACAATAACAACATTTATTCCACAATCCATATCAAAACTCTAACTCCTCCATTTTAACCTCCCCGACCCCTCTCCCAAATTAAAAAAAGACTACACCGTAAGTATCAACCAGCCAACCCCCAAATAAAAATAGCAACCAACTTACATGACCAAAACCCTCAGACCAAAGCTATTCCCCTACATCTACCCCTGGGGAAAAACAAGACCTATTCCCAAAACATGGTAAAATTCATACTATCCATTACCTCCTCAGTACTTACCATACCATCCCTTCTGCATGAGTTGCTCCAATCCCCAGCAATCCCCAGCAATCCCCACAGGACTCTTCCTGAACATATATTTCTACCCCAGAGACCTCCAGTATCATTGTGTCAATCAGCCAAACTAAGATTTTCAGTCTAAGCTAAAAAGCTGCCCGCAAGGCCTACAAGTTCCCCAATTCAAAGAAAGGAACTAGATACAAATGATACACAGATACCCTACGAATAGCACAAAAACGTAAGCAATTCACAGAGAACATATAAATAACACAACAATCCAGTTGCAAATAGGTAACTTAAGCATAAAATTATTTACTTATTAGCTTATAGCTCTCACTTGAATCCCGTAACTTCTTCGCGAAGTGCTTTTGAATATAGCACGTGGATTCTAGTAGAGAATATTTCGGTTCAAGAGGATCTTGTTTATACGTAAAAAGAAGTCTTATAAGTATTGGAAGTGGCAGAAATAGGTTTTCTCGGCTCTGCTTCTTGAATCTTACGTTTTAATATTCTCCTAAAGATTAAGAGGGCATACCTGTAAATTTGCAAAGCCAACCCCTACCTCTCTTCTCCTCCTAACCCCCACCAACACCAAATTCCTTCCCCAAACCCAACAGCCATCCTCAGATCCCCCCCCAAACCTCTCGAAAAAGACAACCTAAACCAGTCCACCACCAACAGTAGGACGAGGACCCATCGTAAACGTACCATTCCCCCCCGGTGGTCCCCCAGGACGCCCAGGACCACCACCACCACCACCCACCCCCCCACCAGCAGTCAACCTCGCAGCCGCCCTGATACTCCCATTACGCTGCGGATCAATCCCAATAGCAATCCAAGCAAAAACACCATCATCCACATCCGCACTCAAAAGCGAGTAATGCGCCACCGGATCATGACCCGTGGCCGCCTCCTGGAAGAAAATGCTGTCCTGGATGTTGGTCGTGACGGGCTGCTGGTTGATGGCGTAGATGGGGTTCGGGGCTATGAGAGCGGTGAGGGAGGTGTCGAAGAAAATTTGGCCGACGTGGGAGATGGTTTGTCCTGCGAAGGTGTTGTTTGGGAGGACGCTGTTGGGAGGATTGTTAGTTTGGATTTTGAGATTATGGAGGGTGATGATTGCAAGGGGAGAAGAGAGGGATGAGAGGTGGGAGAGGGAATACATACGATCCATTTAGATGAGTGGCGACGTGGATATGCTCAGTACGTCCAGTGTAATGTCCTGGGTAGTAGGCAGTGAATTGCGTCACCCCCTCGCTGTTGGTAGGTCGGATTCCTCGTTGAAAGGTGGCGTTGATATTTTCTGCGCCACCGTTGTTTCCATTAGCGATGACTCCACTGTAGATACCAGTAGCATTTGCTTGCCAGAACTCGACTATTTCCAGGTCAGTCACTACTTTGTCCCTCATCCGCATTTGTTTCAACTTACCATAAATATCAGGAACAGGCTCGCAAGTAGAGGTGTCAAGAACTAAGATATCGAGGATGAGGTCAACTCCCTTTTGCACTGGTGCCTCACGAACATCCTCTCTCACGTATTCCCCGGAAACGTAGTATGGTCCCTCGGTGGTCTCTGGGACGAGAATACAAGATTGGTTCCCAGCGAAAAGAACATCCAAGGGAGTGTCTGGGCTATAATCGATGGGGGAAAGATGAGTGGCGTTGAGAACCTGGTTTCCATCTCTCTTCTCAATGGTACCTAAGTCGCGGGCAGTGATGAAGTGAGGTGCTGCGCTTGTTAGACCATTTGGTCTGATTGGGATTTTGATATGATGGCTTACCAGTATTAAGACCCCTTTTCTCTCTTTCCCTTCTCAAAACCTCGGTTCGTCTCTTGACGGTTCGGTCTTGGATGCCTCGCTTCTTGAGAATCTCAGCGCAGTGGCTAATATCTCTCTTCATTCCTGCGAGTCCTTCAGCACGCTCTCGGACTTCTTGCTGAACGTCATGGCCTGGGTGTGCTTGTACAGTAATAGCGCCGATCAAGGCAGCGGCAGAGGAAAAAGTGGAAAACTTCATATTGTCTGAGTTGAGGATGGCAAAGGGAGTTCTGGCTTCGCTGATGACTCTAGCAAATACGAGAGGAGTACATTTCAATTATATACATCTCAATAAACGATACAACTCGGGCGAAAGTCAAGTCTTCGGTCCACAATGTCGTCCATAGACTTACAGACGAGGTTGGGGCCTTCTGGAATGTAAAGAAAAGGGGTCCATTGGTTGTCCACCTTCCCATCAAGCATCCATCGCCGTCAAAGTCCACGAAACATAATACAACGACATTTGAACATCATGAAAAAAGCCGGATTCAAGTGTGAGGACGCGCGTCAACCACATGAAAGCCTTTATGTCTGATAAAATTCAGATCCTGTAGATATTCCAACATCACCCCATTAGCCAATAACAAAACAGGTAATGGTCAACTGCCCACATTAAACATCCCCCGCATGCAGCAGGACCAGAGCATTCACATCTTCCTGCCAAGAGTGCGGCTTGGCGGGTTCCCTGTACCTTCCTACAACGGTCACCACCGTGGAGTGTACATGCATTATAGGATTTTTAAGGTGGACGGAGCGATGATCATGAATTGCGAACATAAGGCTTTTTAAAGAGCGTTGCAACGGCGGCCAGAGTATCAGAACTAGGAAAGAGGAGGCAGTAAACTCTACTAAACAGACTAGCAAAAAATCCGATCGACAACTGCCGGGCATTGTGGAGAATGCAGGGGAAGAAGTCAACCACCAAATATCCTGATAGTCAAAAGAGACCCAAATTTTGTGATGAGATTTGGTCCTTTTGCCATGGCGCTTCCCCATGTCGTAAAATTCAAGTTACAGTTCGATAACATATGCTTGACCTCCTTCCAGCTATCTCGACAACGCGAAGCACAAGCGCTACTGAGATTTCTAGGAGAAGGAGACTCGGTTGACAAGACTACCACGCAGCTTGATGAATTGAAGAGATTGAGTGCGTAGTTCTTTCAGTTGGAACTAGAACCGGCATTCTTTCGTTCAAAGCTTGTCCAAGAGATACAAGTTCATATAGCATACGTCACGTTTCAGCCAAAACTCAACGACACCAGGATCAGAGCATTGCCAAGATGAAAAGAGCTTCTCTTAACTGCAAATTGAAATTGGCAAGGTACCGGGGCATATCTAATCTAATTGATGGGATATTATGATGATTAAGGTAGAAGCGTTCGGTAGAATTCCAAATGAAATAATGAGCCGCCAAGTTGAAGGATGGGGAGTTCAATGGCATATGGCCTTTGAAAATCCACTCTTGCAACTCGAGATATCAAATATCGAAAAGTTACAAGCAAGAAAAGAAGAGTGTTTGTGCTGCTAAAACTAGCAATTCACTCTCACTTGAGAAGTGCCAGACCTATAAGATGCTCTCCTGGCCCGCTTGCGTTATTCACGAAGAGCTAGGATCGAGCTAGTCTAGAAGGAGAATGCAGTTTATGGGTGTACCACATTCTCGCTACCAGACAAATTAAAATATCGGGCGAGAACTTGTTGTCGTCATCTCTCGTGGCAGGCTAAGAGCCATGTTTTCCAACGAAGTGGTACAATCTGTGATCTGACTTCTTTACCACTCTCAACAAAGCTTATCTCTCCCCCAGTTCAAGGCGATACAAGGCATCGCCATCTCAAGGAGGCAGCCATGAAGAAAGAGGTTCTGAATACCATCAAGAGGGCCCCGCCCCGAGCACGTCCTTTCAGGTTCCCCAAATCTTCACTATTCTATTCGAGATCGATGATGTCTCGGAGGGGTTGAGGGAGTTGACTGGAAGATTGGCAGACGATCCGAGTTTCTATCGAGTAATTGGAATCCAAGTCGAGTTTGATTCGAGTAATGATCGAGTAAGGAGAAGCCGTCAAAGAGGATGCTGTCGACGAGAGTTCAAGCTTACCGCGCCTTAAAGCTTAGGTTACTCTTCCTACACTCTTCCTGGACCGATCTGCCGATTCCGATGTCGTTCCTCTTGACCGGGCCGAGATTTCCGAGGTGTGGGTCTTGCTGACAGCGTTACGGCGACCGCGACGACAACAAAGCGCATCCGGGATTCGCCTGGAGAAAGAATTGGGGAGAACGACCTCAACCTTCACCGATTATGCCCCCACCCACCTAAGAGCATCCTTCACAGATATGTATTACTCGATAATCTCAAATTCATTACCTACTGACGGATGTATCTAGACATCGTATATCTTCTCTTTTCCACCGCCAATTCTCAGCATGTGGTGGTACCGAATTCCGGACAAGTTAATTTCCAAGCTGGTAGCACCGCACATCCGGTTAGGGCAAAGTATCAAAACACCAACCTCTTACTCGATAGAAACCATGCCACAGCCCAAACATGCAGCTCTAGAAGCTCTAGGGAGGTTCTGGGTACTTTACTAGTCTCTTCTGACTTCAAACTGCCCCTCCATGGCTTGTACGGGTACCCGAGTTGGGGCCGCGGCTGGCGATAGGAGTAGAGATAAGGATTTTGGTGGGCTGTGGGTGGGTTTTGTTTGGCTCTGCTCTGCGTTGTTGACTCCCATTCTCACCCATTTTCAGATGCAAGTGCATTGGAATTTGCCCGTGCTGGCTTGACGGCTTGCTGTACCCCACAAAACCCTTGCTGGAGCGTTTCTTTCCTTCTTCTTCCCCAGATCTCGTTTCCTTTGCTTCTTCATCTTTGCTTCGTACAAAGAAAATACGCTCCAAGTCTCACCTTTCAAGTGCTTATCAGCGTCCATTCTTGGTATCAATTTCTTATCTATACCCCACGATAAGCATATTCCACCCTCCCATTTGTTCTTTCGAATCTGCTACAGAACCCTCCACCCCTCAATTGCTTCTTCTCACCATCTTGGACGTGTCAGAAAGGTCTGGGCGATCGAATTCCACGTTACCATGACGCTCAATACTTCCTCGAGTCAAATTCCCTATCCTACACCTGCCCACACACCACCTCACCATGCCAACACTCCTCTCACCGTCCTGGTCTCCAGTCGAGCCGTCATCTTCGACGAGAACAACAATCTTGTCCTTTCTCCAGCCACTCTTACAATTTCACCGCAGACTGGAACTATCATATCGATTCTCCCTACCATTCTCCCACCCGCCAGCTTCCCTCCGAATACGATATACAAAGACCACTCTCCTCACATTTTGCTACCGGGTCTGGTTGACGCTCATGTACATTTGAATGAGCCAGGCCGTACAGAATGGGAGGGTTTCAATACCGGTACACGCGCGGCAGCTTCTGGTGGAGTGACCACTGTTATTGATATGCCCTTGAACGCAATCCCTCCAACTACAACGGTCAATGGGTTAAAAGAGAAAATCAAGGCTGCTGAAGGTCAATGTTGGGTTGATGTTGGATTTTATGGTGGTATAATTCCTGGTAACGCGGATGAACTATTACCCCTGATCGAAGCGGGAGTTCGTGGATTCAAAGGGTTCTTAATTGAGAGTGGTGTACGTATTTATTTTCCCATGTACTCACCGTAGAGTTTTACCCACGATGCTATGATACTAACTCACTTCTCGCAGGTCGACGAATTCCCCGCCGTCTCATCCTCAGACGTAGCACTCGCAATGCAAACCCTCTCCGCCTCCCACACAACCCTCATGTTCCATGCCGAAATGATACCCCCCATCACCGCCTCTGTAGGCGACGACGTCCAGGTCTCTCTTCCCCCACTCGAACCCTCCGGTCCTCTCAACGCCTACAACACATTCCTCTCCTCGCGCCCCCCAGCATTCGAAACCTACGCTATAGAAGAGATCCTCTCCCTCTCCCATCTCGCCCCCCAACTACAACTCCACATTGTCCACCTCTCCGCCGTCGAAGCAATTCCCATCCTCCAGGCAGCACGAGCTAGAGGCGTAAAAATAACGGCAGAAACATGTTTCCACTATCTTGCCCTCGCATCAGAAGAAGTAGAAGATGGCGACACGAGACATAAATGCTGTCCCCCCATCCGAAATTCCGTCAACAGAGACGGCCTCTGGAAAGAACTGTCCGCCGATCACTCAGTAATCCAAACCATCGTCTCAGATCACAGTCCCTGTACCCCAGAACTCAAACTCCTCCCTCAAACCCTCAGTCACGGCTGCGGCTCCTCCGCCTCCTTATCGGGCATGATCAAAGGCGTCAACGGCAACCTAATGACGGTCGCGCAAGCGGACAAGAAGGAAAAAGGAGATTTCTTCGCCTCCTGGGGTGGGATTTCTTCCGTCGGTCTGGGGCTTCCGATTCTCTGGACCGAAGCTCGGAATCGCTCGTCGTCTACTATTGACATCCTTGATGTCGTGCGGCTTTGCGCCGTGAACACTGCTAAACAAGTTGGCCTCTCGCATAAGAAGGGCGCGTTGAGACCGGGGATGGATGCGGATGTTTGTGTTTTTGATGATGAGGGGACCTTTGTGGTGGGGAAGGAGCAGATGCTTTTTAGGAATAAGGTTTCTCCTTACCAGGGACGCGTGATGAAAGGTGTGGTTAGGGAGACGTGGGTTAGAGGGCAGAAAGTGTTTGAGCGGGAGGGCTCGAATGGGGGTTTTGTGGGTAAGGGGGGTGTTCCTGTTGGGAGGGTGCTTTTGGAGAAACGGGAGGTTTGAAGGTTGGATTCGAAGATTTCTCGCTCTGCGTTTGGGTGGCTTGCTATCTCGAGGGTAAGTTGCATGATTTGATGAATTTGATGGGAATTTTCCTGGCGGTGGACGGGGTGGTTTTTTGGCATGTGCTTGATTTTTACATCGCAGTATATCTGGCGTTACAATCTTTTCTGTTCGAACTGGTGCGGGAGTTTCAAATACGGAGAGACTTTTAGATTGCTGGCATTTACATGATTCTTTTTCTCTCTGCTTTTTCGTCCTAGAAATTGTCACGTGTGTGTAAATCGTGAGTGCCTAGCTAGTTCGTGAAGTAACTTACGACTCAGCGAGTAGGCTATATTCTTGCGCGTACCTTCTCATTTTGCGATTGAAGCCCTGATTGCCTGGTAAGCCATGGTCTGGTAAGCAAACCGTGATTTTGCGCCTAAGCTACCATATTGTGAGTAAGCCGTCATCTAACGATTGACCCACCGATCTACGAGTAAGCTATAATCTCACTGTCATCCAGTTAGCTGTCATCCAGCTGGTAAGCGACAACTACCAAACAAACAATACTTATTTCCTCCAGTCACATCTTGTTTTGCTCTGCCCTAAAAATAGATGAGAATGCTTACGCAATTACCCCGCGTGTGTTACTGACGTAATACCCCCCCAACTTCAAATAATTTACGAACGGTATTTATTGAGAGAGAGAAAAGAAACTCAATAACGAGGTAAATCTTGGAAACGAATTACTCAATAGGAATAGGGAATCTGGGAAATACAAATAACGCGATGTCTACATCAGAGGGAACCCACGAATTAGAACTCAGAGAATGGAGAGGCGGAGAACATTATTTCGATGGTAGTTATAACTCCCCTTCCCTACATGTTAATCCAAGATTCCGGACATTGAAGAAGCATTTATCTAATACGGATAATGAAAGGTCCTCACGATGCATTTTGTTTCGTCTGCGGATCGCCTGAGGATTTGATTGGGTGTCAGACTTGTGATAATTGTTATCATGTTGGGTGTATGGAACCTAGTATTGAAGGGGATGTTCCTGGGTTTTGGTTTTGTCCGCATGTGAGTTGTGTTTCTTTGAAGGGAGATAAAGGGAGGGAAGGAGGAAAGATAGTACTGATGTCTTTTAGTGTGTTGCTAGGGATTGGGATAAACCACCCGCGCTGTGTCCTGATAAACGTCCTTGTGGGGATGAGAGAGCTAGGGAGGGAGTAGAGACAGAGACGCGAAATCCAGAGATAGCACCACATCAAAAACCCCCAATCCAAGAAACGAATTCCCCACCAGATAAAACACAACAACAACCCTCTCAATCGAAAACCACCACTCCCTCACCCAACCCACCAAAACAAATCAACTACTCAACACCCCCTTCCATATCTCCTGTTCAGCTCCCAAACAAACGCAAACCTAGCACCGACCTTCCACAAATAAGAGAGCAGAATCCACTTCACAAGAAGCGGAAATCAAAGTACTCCCCTTTCACGGCTTCGATTGAGAAAGCGCTGGGTGTTATTACGAATGAATTGGAGGGTGTGAGTCGGTATGTGAGGACGATTGAGGAGTTGAGGGAGAGAATCGGGGTTTTGGAGCAGGAGGTTAGGGTTAGGGATGGCAGGTTAGAGTTGCTTGGAGGGAAGGGGAGGTGATTTTGGGGGTTTGGGGTTGGTTGTTGGTTGTTGGTGTGATGTGGGTTTGTAGATTGAGATATTCTGGGTTGGAAGAGAGAGGCTGGAGTTTGGGATATTTGGGATACGGAGGATTCAGGGGAATTAGTATGTGGGGAGAAAGCACACTTCAAACTCTTAATATTTCTAGTTATCTCCCCCAGGAAACGTGTTTTTTGGGGGGCGAGTTCGAAGTACAGTACTTACCTAGATCAAGCTTCCAAACAATATGGCAATCAAGATTCTCACTATACGAATTGACAACATTGTCAGGCTTGCAGTAGCTGTATCAGCTTTTGATATCATCTTCTGACTCTTTTTCTAGTGCATGAATATTTGTCGCTTGCTTCTGGATTGATAATAACGAACATTTATAAGCTTACTTCAACGGGGAAGAAATTGATTCCTCGGAGAACCTACTTCGTAGTTCATACATATAGAAAGCAGATTAATTCTCGGGCTCTGAATCTTCCCATTGTCATACAGGTTGAATTAGTACCTGACACTTTATTACCGAGTCCGCTCAACGGTCATTAATAAGATTGTGGCAATAAAACATGAATTGCTTCAACTGTAATCATAGGGAACAAAAGCAAAGTTTGACTTGCCTCGGCGAAAAATAATTTTTAAAAGCTCAAAGATGAATCGGCAAAAGTGCCACCATCTTCGAGGGATTTATATGCAAGATGACTATAGAGTGTAAAGTAAGGAAATTGTTCAGTAATCACATTGCATGCCCAATAACTGCCTTCGGCTCTGACTCGAATGCCGATCGGAAAATTCGGGTAATATCTAATATCCCCAATATATTGCATAAGCACTGTGATGTTGTACCATGCATATTCCCCAACTTTGGATGCTGAAAAAAAAGATAACACTCATGGTGCGGGTTTAACGCAGGAATGAGTTTTTTATTTCCTCCAGTTGTCCACGTTGCCAGGTCGAGTACTTGGGCAATTGGGATTTCCGAAAGTCCCCGGCTTACCTCACCTCGGTTTCCATTCTGAGGGAGTTTCGACGTTGGAAAATAGGGAATTACCATTGCAGAGTTTGACTAGTGGGTCAATTAAAGGTACGTTGCTTAGCTTCGGGGGGGGGGGGGGGTAGTCTAATGTCAGCATTTGAAAGCTTACACCCCGCAAGAGCTTCTCGAAGGGGTAGAAGCAAGCTGCCGGTTTGAGGTATGGCGGGACCTTTAGACTCTCTCATATTGTATGAAATGCCCAAGAAGTCTCAAAAGTATAACAAAGATTTCAATTTATAGCCCAAGGCGTTTTAAAAGAAGTTTGCGTTCCCTAAATTGGGATGTTATTTTTCCCCTTAGAGAGCCTGACCGGGTACGTATCACATTTTGTATGGACATTAGAATATTCAAGTTTAACTAAGGGTAACATTTAGGATAATCATTGCCTATTCAGAACACAGCTTGAAATAGTTACATCGCACTTGTCTTCCAATCAGTCAGTCTTGTTTTGACAGCCTACAATTCAGTAAAATGTAGGCTAATGACCCTTTCAGGTAATTTGAGAGCGATCTTAAAAACCTCAACTCGCATTATGAATGGAGCAGTGACCCGAGGCCTAAATTCTCGGATTTTTGGGATTACTCTGCGGATGTTCGTTGAATTTACTCATCATGCGAGGTTATGGATGTACCTCGTTGCTGTGCTTCAACCCATACTGACAGACAGTAAAACACCATGGTAAAACCAGGCTGACTTAGCAATCTGGGAGTGGCAGTTGAATTTCTAATTTGAATGCTTTCCTCGCCTTCAGATTTACCAAGTTATAACCGAGCCAAGCTTACCAAGCTGGTGTTAGTACAGGTAGTTGCCATCACCAAACAAACGCGGTCAGCACTATCACTTGAAGTCATTTGATTGATAGGCGTGAAAAAAGACCCAGCTGATACGTCCATTTCTGGAACAATTCCCACTGTTATAAAAGCGAGCTTTCCCCCAGGACTCCGGAGAAGCGAAAGGATCTGAATCACTACTCATCTATAAGTAAACAAGCCGGAGTTTTGCCTCCCGCACTAGCGCACTACTTTAGCCACCCTTCCAGTACCTCAACGCTTCAACATTTACAACCTTTGCAAGTTCGAGAAACAACTTCAACATGGGTTCCATCTCACCAGAATCGAGTATTAAGGTCGTCTCGGCTGAAGAGTTTGCCAAACTCGGCATGGTCGCATATCGAGCTCCTTCCCTCCTCCAACCACACCGAATGCGCGAAGCTATCAGAGACGCCCATGATGGAAATATCGCACCCCTCGTTGGCTTCTATTGCGGTCTGGCTTCTCCCCCAAACGCGAAGCTCGTGGCGCAGTTTGGATTTGATGTCATCTGGATCGATTGGGAGCACAGTTCCATGAACGTTGAGACTATGACTCAGGTGAGATTGTGGAATTGTGTATCACGAAGCAAGTCAGCACGAAGCTAATGCCCCCTCCAGATGGTATATGATGTTCAATTCATGAGCGAGGGCAAGACGGCAGCAATTGTTCGGTAAGTCGTCTCCTTCACGACAACTGCTTTTAATGATAACTGACGGACTGTAAATAGCGTACCAGGACATGACCATGCAGCTATTGGTTTTGCATTAGATGCTGGAGCCAGTATCGTTGTCCCGCAAGTTGAGACAGTTGAACAAGCAAAGCACATTATCTCTGCTGCAAAATTCGGTGCCAAAGTCAATGGTACTCGTTCTGCGCCACCTGCAAGATGGTAAGGTTCAATTTCTCTTTTCGATTAGCCACCACACCTCAAGAAAGCTCCTAAGTAGAACTCGGCCACTTCTCAAACGCATGCTAATTGCTGGTCATCAAGGTTCCCCGTCATTTCAGACCAAACGCTCGATTCCTCCACCACCCTCCACGAGAACCTCAATCGACAAGCCGCCATCATCATCCAAATCGAGTCTCTTGCTGGAATGCACAACCTCGACGCGATCCTCACTGAATGTGGAGACCAAATCGACAGCGTTTGGCTTGGTTCCCTAGATGCCAGAATCAGCATGAACTTGGCAGGTGGCGGTTTCTTTGGTACGGAAACTGAATGGTTGGAGGCTGTCAGGGTCTTTGAGGCTGCTCTAGCAAAACACAATCAACCTGCTTCTGGATTAGCTTTCGGATCACCTGAGATGAAGGCTGCCATGTCGAAGGGTAGGAGTATGCTCTTTTGCTCTGCTGATGTTTTCGCATTAATGAGTACGATAGGGGAGCTCGCCGCTACAAGGGAGGAATACCCAGCGAAGAACTATGGATTGAAGAATTAGATAAGCAGCAACAAACTACATCTTATGAGTGGATACAAAGAATTCTTTTACTGCTCTATCACCGGCTGTACCATGGTTGTTAGAGACTGAGCAATTAAAAGTCAAATAGATCCACAAATTTACCAATCCTCAAATCAAGAAAGACACTTCAACTTTTAGTACTGATACAAACAGAAACATTCCCTTATTCTTCTTTCAGGTTATTCAGGTCAAGCGGCAGACCCTTCAATACTCGGGTTTTGTTTTAGAGTTTCCACTGAAGAGCACAAGTTTCCGCAACGCAATGTGTAGATATTGCATGGGTTAGGTTTGTCTTGGAATCCATGTAATGATGGTTCTTGTTCCTGGTCTAATCTGAACATTTCTTTGTCAAAGTAGCCATGTACCTCAGACAATTGGGAGATCGTTGTGGTATGCGAAGCTTGGAATAAGTTAGACAGCTAGTGAGTAAAGTAAAGTCAATGAAGAGACACTTGTACTACTTTTGTAGTCCCTTCCTAGCTCATCTTCATCTTTCTTCGGTTTTTTTGTCATCCTGTATTTTTTAAAAAAAGCGATATTGTTAATTCCCATTGCACTTCCATAGTCTAATACAGTTACACTCACAGGCTGCAGGCTACAGAACTTACAAATTCAGATCAAGAGCAAGTATTAGATCTTAGGAAGCCTAATTGCGAAGCACAACAAACTCAAAGTGGCGGTTGACAGTAGTACTATGATCTTAAAAGTACGATACGTAACCCCGCAGGCGGAAAGAAGTGCCAAAAGTTCGACGTGCTAAAAAATTGTTAAAGCCACCTACAAGTAATCCCTAAAGGTCAATTGCAACTAGGTCTTTGGCAAAAAGGTTGATCTGAACTTCAGCTTTGAAGCGGGAGATGCAACAGCCTAGCCCCGACTTCACTATTGTGCTCTCTTAGCGAATATACAAACATCAATGTCTTACCTAGCAAATGAAGACAGGTGAGTGAGAATGAAAGAGTAATTACTTCTATATGCTTGGTAATGTAGCACTAAATCATGAAAGGAGGCAAAGTATTTTCACAAAGGCAAAAAGACATCAATTCCACAGGCAAATTTCTTCATTTGTCTAAAACTACTACATTAGGCAAGGCAAGACCTATCTGTAAATCATCATGACATATTCACCATCTCTCGTACTTGCAAACTGCGCCATTCTTAGAGCACTTTCCACAGATGGGTTGCGCACGGTCACATTTTGAGTGAGCCTCCTTGCATGTGTTACAAGCTTTGAACTCCGGCTTGACAATGAATCCAGCTCCGGATTTCTTTGCCTTTCGCTCCTTCTTGACACCCGCGCGTGCAACCTTGGTATCTTTTTGCTTGGTCGCAACAGGACGTTTGGTGGTGATTGCCCCCTTTCCGGAGGACTTGACGTAGCGAGACTGTAAATGAGAGGTGTTAGAGTACATTTCGGCAAAAGAGGGGTGGAAGGGCGGAGGTGAGGGAGAGAAAACTTACTGCGATATCCTTGGACTTTTGAGAAGGACCAGAAGGGACGATCTCGACTTCATCGACGCCGTCGTCGTCGCTAGCAACACTGATGGTGGAGACGGATGGAGCGGGACCAGCGGGAACGCGTTCTGCTCGCTCTCTGAGCTTGAATGTCTTGAAAGCGTCATCGTACAGCTTAGAAAGGGAACGGGAGCCAGTGGGGGTGCATAGAACAGCAGCAGAAGCAAGATCGGTGAGTTCCTTGGTGTATTTGATGACCAAGGAATCGTTCTTATCAAAAGCGGCGGCCCAGCGTCGAACAGCCATGGAGAGGAGGGGGCGACCGAGGTACTTGGTGTCTCTGATGGTTTTCAACATTCTGTTAACGACAGCCCGAGTTTGACGGGACATTGTGTTGTTCTTTTGGGAATACTTGTCAAGCATTTCAAAATATGGCAACTTGAAGGCGTCATCGAGTACTGTCATAACACATTTGAGCTCCTCGAGGTTGCTGAGGTCCAGGTTCCGGAGAACGCTCTCGGGTTTATACTTCGAGTTTGAATTGGGACGGCCGACCTTCTTGGAAGCAATCATTTGGAGCTCTTCTGGATCGACGTGGGCAATAGGGGGAGGCATTTTATCGACTGGGGCAGCCGTGGATGCTTGGCTGCTAACTCACAAGTAAGTATTGATTCAAGACCAGGAGAGACAAGAGTAAGGGGATACGAACAATTCTTGGAGACAATCTGACGGGAACTCTTTAAAGTGCTGAGGAGGGGATCGGTAACCTGTGAAGACGAAGAGGTAATAACTGCATGATTCGTTACTACTGATAAGCAAAGAGCGACGACGAGATCAGGATCCCCAGAGCATTTGGGCAGAAGATTGAGCTGCCGCGTCGAGTTACTTTCGGAAGTCTCGAGAATTGACCCGAAGGATCAATTCCTCAACGAGCAACGCGTGTTGATGGTTGTTGCAAATTGAGGCTTAGGAGAGGCCGACGACGGGAGTAGGAGGAAAAGAGCATAGAGCTTACCTGAAGTTCGCGAATGGTCTGTCAAGTCGGTCGCGTTTGACGAGCCTACTGAACACCGATATACTCAGCGATGCGCGATGTTGTGACAAGTCACCAACAAAGAGCTTGTTGTTGCGGATTGAGTTGAAAAGAGACGGCGAAGTGCTTGGAGCAGGCTTTAAAAGGATTGTCCCAAGTGGAGGGTGGCAGGCTAGGGCTTTTACCCCGTCGCCCAATCGGATAGGAGCTTTCTGTAGGCTCATTGAGTCGACGGCAGCGTACCTTTAGTGAATGCAGGTTAGGGCACACAAACATTTGAACATCAGCTTTAAATCATTAGGAATTCGTAGTTATCAACGAATTTTTAGCAATTGGCTTGAAGCCTGTGCGCTTTTGGAGTGTTGAGGTAAAAGGTTTGTTTGTTTTCGAAGCTTTCATTTTCAGGGAGGTAAAGGTAGAGTAAGCAATAAGTTAGCTAGCTATCTATCTTTCAACTTGCTCAAGGATCTAACACAAAAGAAGCTCCGATTGAATCTAATCTTGGGAAGCTTTGTGTGAATTTCTGTCTCAATTGATACTTGAACACCTTTAAAGTGCTGAAAACCATCTTTTTCAGGCGAAGGTGAGGAGGAGATGTCATGAGCCAACTCTCCAACCCGCCTTCTAACCTGCTATATATGCCAGACCAACAAAAACTCTCATTAATATGTCCTCTGAGTTCTAAAACCAAACAACTAAAACCTCTTACTCACTCTCGTGGGGAGTGATAGGTCATGCCTAGTAAAACAGGAAACTGTAGTCAAACACAAAGGTTTTCTCTGGTGCCGACAGTGCAGCGACGCCTACAAGGGGGTTGGTTTCCCAACTTCAGCACAATTATCTAGGCTCCCAGCCACTCTTTTGCCCATCAGTACTCAAATATATGCTCTCCAGTAGGGCGGAAAAACTAGACTGATTTCACTGAGCAGGGAGGCTTTTTCAGTTAATCCAAAAGAGCGCCAAATTTCCAACCCCTATTTTAGATATTTTAGGAATTCTATTTTAATCCCTACAACAAGGTGCGAAACTTGAACAGAGTGCCATCACGTTAAAATACAGCAGCCTATGACCATCATCCCCTCGCCCAGCAAGGATCTTGAGTGTAGATATTTCTGAAGCTGAATCACGTGCCAAACCCCTTTTCATGAATGTCGCGTAAACTCTCGGCGCGCTGAACCTTCACTCACAGGACAATATACATATCCAATTAGAAATAACTGTCCTACTATTGGTAATTTGTAGTAAAATCTAAGGTTGAAGAGGTGTCTTATGTGTGTGAAAAGATAAGTTTTGCATTGGTGGTTTGCGGTTCATCAACTCCATGACGAGGGCTAGATAACGAAGGCTGGTGGTGAGGGAACCCAGAAATTTCTCAGACCCTAAAATTGCTTCAGTAATAACATTTCCAATGACGATGCTATGGATGTCGATAGGGAGGGATTCATAGATCAGGATTGAGTCCTCGGGGGAATTTTTTATGATGTAAAGTTGTTGACTCTTCTCCAAAGTCCTAGGTTCACCTTTCCAACATTCAAAGATTTGCCCGCTACCATTCCACCTTCATTATTCACCGCAGCAAGACCTGTCTCCTCGTTATCAACGCTCTTCTCAATAACCTTCACCCCGAATCACCGCTGCCACCAGGCAGCAACATATTTACCCACAGAGGGGGTATTGCAAGAACAACAACCTCGCTACAGAATTTGCATTCTAAATCGACCAAATTATCGATCTACATCGTCAGCCACACCAACTTCAAACCTACCAGCGACAGCAAACCTCTCTAAATATGCGGCCCAAGCCCCCCAGACCAACCACCGAGCGAACAGCTTCCTTGTAAGGATATTCTCTTAAGTTCTTAAGTGCTGTTTCTGGTTGGATTGTGAGGATCGCGGCACTCTTTCCTCCTGAGACAACTCACTTCCTCCTTACAGATACCCTTTTCATCCACAGACATACATCTAGAAAGAGAAATATTGACTACGAGATTATCTAGTGGCTGGCCCTCCAAGGTCGCCGAGTCAGAACAAGGTCGTTGGATGAACACCTACCAAGACCCCTACAGCACCGTTAACACCGAGCTGCGCATCATCCAACCTCCCTGGGTTTTCATGGCCAACCTCGACATCACCGACGGCGAGTCAATGCGGCGAGTAGCACAATACTTCTACTACAAACTACATCATGATTCCCAAGAAGATCTAATCACCATGCTGGGACTCGATGAAACCGAAGCGCGCGAAGTTCAAAGAATGTACGTCGAAAGCCAGGAGTCTGAGTTATTGCAGGATATGCTGGACTGGTTCGGAGCTTTTCATGACCACCATGAGCGGAGATTGGTCATTAATGCGCAAACTTTGAGTCGAGCTGTTACCATTCATGTTAGGGAACCGAGGCAGTATACAGTTGGTTATGCACATGCGAAGGTTCTTTGGGCGAACGTGTTGCGAGATCTCGAGCCTTGTGCCGAGAAGAAGAAGAAGAAGGCTACTGCATCGAGACAACCGCAGAAAAATGAGCCAAGTGTTGCGAGGTCTGCAGCTTCTAAGAACAATGGTGATTCTAAAGCTGCTACCTGTCGAATTGTCATGGAGGAATCCGATGAGGAAGAAGTCACGACCTACTTTGACGGAGAAATATACCAGGAGCCGGAGGAGTATGACGAGTTAGATCAGGAGTATGACGTTCATCTGGAAGAGGACGAGGAATCCGACGAGGAAAGTAACTCAGGTACGGGTGCAATAGACAGTGATGCGATGGATGTTGATCCTCCCCCGTTTCAATCCTCACCACCACCTATCAATACAAAGAAGCGTAGATTTGAGGTCGTGGAAATTTCAAGCAGTCCAAGCGAGGAGTCGGTAATACCACCTCTGAGCTTGCCATTGAGAGCAAGACGAAGGGGAAAGAGTTTCAACCTACAGCCTGCTAGAGCAGCCTCAGCAAAGACAACTCCAAAGCTAGCTCCGAAGACAATTTCTGCAAAGTCAACCCCAAATCTGGCTCCAAAGGCGCTTTCAGCAAAGGGAAAAGAAAGAGAAAAGACGTCGATGCCACCCCCGCCACCAAAAGTGCAAAAGAGAGTCTATCGGAAGAGGAATACATCAGACACAAGTTCCACCTCATCCGACTTGCCATATCGCGTAAGTCATCATCCTCTCGCACCCTCGTGGCACATAATGCTAATACTTCGCAGAATGTTTTTGAAGAGGATGTGATTATAAAGCCACTAAGAATGACTCGTACTGGTCGAGAAGTATGTAGTCATCTCAACGCGAACTTCAACTTCAAGTATGTGCTAACGTATTCTTAGTTTTAACTGTCATTCTAGAATGACAAGCATGGTCTAAACCACATCACATTGCCCCTGAAATACAATCGAAACACCTCTCACTGCTCCTTTCTTCTGGTTTTCTTCTGAAATTTAACCGAAATAAAACTGAAGCTGTCACAGGGGTAAGGAAATAAATGGGTGGAACAAAGGGTGCATTCATACTGGAAGAGCATAATCATCTGTTTGTCCAAAGGAAAAGATGAAGGAAGAGTCTATTTCTGTTTTTTGTTTGCTCGCAGATAGTTTTCAATGAGCAGCCACCGGATTTATATCTCTTTGGGTATGGCATGCTGCATACATGTACCTGTCAATCCTGTGAGGCGAGCCTTGTATTATCCATTTGCACAAACTGGCTTTGAGTATTTGATTTTACGAACACCGCATATGCCAGAAGAAATAGGTTAAATTAAAGCACAGAGAACAAATCAATATATATTGGGTTGAGAGAGTATGGGGTACTAAAGGTCATTCAGAATTCATTTCTTCTTTAAGAAGCTATTGTACAGAGTATTTATCAAGGAAGGAAAAGGGGCAAATGAGGGTGGAGCCATATCCTCATTCGGAATAAGCACAAATAATAATACAATAATGAATAAGTGGATTCCACATCAGGTGATATAGTAGATCCAGCACAACAATATAATATCCCCAACCTTTCATCCTTAGTAGTACTTGGCCTCAATAACTTTTCAAGATAAAATCCTCAGGAGAATGGAACAACTGGAGAAGACCGCCTCTAGACCTTAGACAATGCTTAATATGGGCTTATTATATAACAGTCTGTTTCGACCCCCTTTCAACTTCAGAGCCATGATTATGTGAATATTGTGAGCTCTCAATGTTCTCCAAGTTCGAATGGTTTAAATAGAGAATTGAGATACGCTAACACAAGCCTCTTTGAACATCACCTGTAAGCCGACAACATTTCCAATGTTATTTTGTCAGATCAAGAAATGACAGAGTTTGCTTTCATGTCTTCTTAATCTATAGCTTCTTTCCTTCTCCGTCAGTGAGATCATCATTGTACCGTTTGTCCAGATCGGAGTATTGGTACAGTCAGTTGAAAACATACGTTTTTCGAGTCTTCATCGTCGAGTGCCGTATCGAAGAAACCTTACGGCGGGACATCAGCGTCTGAAGATGCTTCTAGGGAGACCAATCTCCGTTGCGGCTGCTTTCAAAGCCTCTTTCTTTCTACGCTGAGCCGCAATTGTGCATATTGTACTGGGGGTCATAAGCGGCAAATTGGCGATGATGTTATATGTGGTGTTATGTAAGGAGCCTTGCATCGAACAGAAAATAAAAGTTTGAAAGTGGACGTAACGTTCGTTAAACTCAGCTTCATATTCTGGGGAAGAAGTGCGGTGTGCAGCAAAGGAATTGGTGCTTAGTAGTTTGGTAACCACGTATGTGTAAAATGAGGTTTTATGATTCCTCTAAACGGTCCCTCAAATAATAGTATTCATATTCAATAGCGCAGCGTTAGCATAAGAAGTGACTCTTACTGTAATCTTTGATATTGAAACTAGAGCTTATTCAGAGGAAGGTACCGTAGAAGCGCGCATTAGCGGAGTTGAAGTGTAGTGTTTCCCAACAGGGTAGAAAGTACAACTGAAATTGATTTGAAGTCGCTATTCTCCTAACATATCTTCAAAACTGAAAAGCCACAACTTCGTTTCTCTTGTTCCCATCTTAGCCTGTTTAAGCTGTGGATAGCTCTTTTTTAGTGGTGTTGGTATAACTTGGAGTGATTTTGGTTCCATTCACATGGTTCCGGTATTCAGGTTGTAATAATTGGTTGTTGTTCTAAGTGTACCTACTCTACGAACTTATGTAGCCTTCCTAGGTCACGTGAATACAGTGCTATTCACTCTGGGCTACTTACTTATGTAGCAACACCAGGGAAAATTTACAGTGGGGGTTCGCAAATATTAGTACAGCCCCCCTTTTTACACCAAAAGTCGCCTTAAGAAAGGTAGCTTATCTCAACCTTTTAGTAGTAAAAAGTATCTAAGATTTAAATACTAGACTATTTCAAGTATTTAAACAGTACCTTTTTAAAAGAGTTATACTAAAGAAGTACTAAGGTTTAAGTTATAATAGAGTAAAACTAGCAATAGTCGGGAAAACACCAGACTACACTAAAGATAGGCGAATTTTAGTACTTTTCCAACTACCTCCTTTTTTATCCTAGATTAAACTACAGCCTCTCGGTTTTAAAGGAAAAGCTAAGACCATAGAATATAGATAACATAAATCTTAAGGAGAATTTTGTAAAAAGTAATTTAATATTCTTTTATAGTTACATTTTTAAAAGGGTGACTTTTGGTGTAAAATGGGGGTTGTACGAATATTTGCGAACCCCCACTGTACAAAATGGCTATCTCAAGTAGACAACCACCTTTCCGCCTTTCCACCTGTTATCCTATCTTCTATTTCTATCCTATTCCTCCTTCATTTCCTTCCCATTCCTCCTCCATTTCCTATCCTCGATTTGTGAGCGAATGCGGGCTGTATTTGTGGCTCTTCCGTGGTGAAGTGTGTAATACTTGCAGAACAAAGCCCTTTTGCGGTGTTCGGTAGAGGGTTATTTGGTACCTTGCTGATTTGCGAGTGCGCGAGAGATCAGGAGGGTATATCGGTCGGTAAGGGAGGGAGTGTGAGGCTCGGGGTAAATTGAGGCTCTTTCGTAGAGTGAATCGGTCGTTGAAAGCTAGCGAGAGAGAGTATTTGAGGGTCTGGGGTAAAAGAGGTTCTTTGGCAGAGTGGATCGAACGGCGTTGGTACAGTGGAAAAGCTAGCGATGTAGGCTAGCTACCGAGCGGAAGCAGGTTGAGGCTATCCGCAAAGGGTACTCGAGGGGTTCAATAGAGAGATCAAGGCTTTAAGGCTCGAGGGGGTCTGTTCGAGAAGAGAGGAGGGGGTGCATTGTTGTTGTTGTAGTAAAGTGGAGGCTTCCTATTTTGCGACAGTGATAGGGACTTTACTCTTCGCGATTCCGGTATCCTATCTGGTATGTTTTATTCACCATTCTTGAGATTGACCAATGATATTACGTTATTAACCATTACTATACTATTAGTCAATAAACGCGGACTTTACAGATAACACGTAATGTTGCTTATTTGCCCCCCTTTAATTATACCCCATTTTTAAAACTTTTTAGTTATAGATCCCCTACACTATATGAACCCCCCCCCCTCCCCCCTCGAGAAGGAAGCCTCTATTATTTATCTACCTATGTATAAAGACCTTCCCCCCTCTCTTCTTACTTTCTTTTTTCTATAATCACTTCTCTTCTACTAATCTTTTTACTTGCTTTTCACTCTTCTTTAGCTTATTATACTTAAAACTAAGAAGTTTATAGAGGTAGACAAGTAATTTACACAGGATATTAAGGCTAGTCTAAAGGGGCGTGGTCTACTTACTTCCCTCTTATAAAGAGAACTAAATCTAATCTAGTTATTCAGGAGTAAGATAAGGAGGCAGTCATTCCCAGTCAAGAGTCAAGGGGGGGTGGGAGGGGGAAGCTAGGAAAAGGCTAGATTAGGGCTGGTTAGTATATAATCTGGGAATATCTTCATTTGAAGTCTTTTTGACACGTTAGTGAAAAAGACGTTTTATTCGTAAACCCCGGGTTTCTTGACCATCCTCACAACATTGACCAATATACCCACTTTATTAACCAATCCAGATAATAGTGGATAAAACATACCATATCGAGCTATACTTGTCACGGTAGTAAAAGTTTAAATACTTCTTCTACAACAGTAAGGAGCCCTTTACTCTTCAGGTTAAAAACCAGGTTTACTTGTTACTTAAACACTCTCTACGGAGGTACAGCGGTTAAGTATTGTAACCCCTAGACCCCTGTCTCTCATTCAACACACACGAGTTAACTAACTATTTCATGAGCAAAACACATCCAAAAAACATGATCCAAAAACCAAAACAATCCTCAGAAAACTTTTTCTAATTCTCTCTATTTATAGTATTTATAATAGCGTTGTTGTTGTAATGCGGACTGCTAAAGGTTTGAGCAGGGATGGGGGGTTACAATGCTTAACCGCTGTACCTCCGTAAGAAAGAGAGTGACACCTTACCAAGAACCAAGTCTCTGATCTGTACATCACTGATTAGTGTTGGTATAAAAGAGGTAGATGCTGTATTCGGAATTGGTTTTGATAATCGATTGTTGTTCTAAGTGAAGCTGCTCTACGAACTTGTATAGCCTTTTTAAGTTACGCGAATAAAGTGATATTCACTCTACTTATGTAGCAACAAGTGGTAAATCGTTCGGCAAGTCTTTCCAAATACACTAAAGTCTAATAACGACTAAATCTAGTATATTTTATTCACTAATTGTAGTATTAACTAATTATATCACTATTTTATACTATCTAGTAGTAAGTCTAGTAGTTACGACATCCTGAATGCACCAAAAGTCGGAAATGACTGAATCGCAAATCGTAAATCGCAAATCGCAAAACTTAAAAGGTAAGAAGAGGTTAAAAGCTTTTAAGATTTTTAAACTATTCCTAATATTATATTTCTTATTCCTATACCCTTACTCCGTCTCCTTCTCTCCTTCTCTCTCTTCCTCTCTTTCTCTCTTTTCTCTTCCTTCCTTAAATTTTTACTTCTCTTCTAACCCCCTTAGTTATCTCTCTCTTCAAAAAGAGTACAAGTATAAGAATATAAGAAGTAAAGTATAGTAGGAAAGAGAGAGGGGGAAGTAAGAAGAGGAGAGAAGTAAGAAGAGGAGAGAAGTAAGAAGAGGAGAGAAGTAAGAAGAGGAGAGAAGTAAGAAGAGGAGAGAAGTAAGAAGAGGAGAGA
>LKTO01000565.1:0-31087 GCA_001399465.1 Hymenoscyphus scutula
TATCTATCTATATAGTAGCTAGCGTAAAGCCTTATTCTAGGTATAGGTATTATACTTCTTTATTACATCCTTAATAATTACTAGTAGATAGTCTATAAAGTAGTATTATTTAATCTACTAAGTAGTTCTTCTTATTCCTTGATATCTATAAGTAGGTACTAAATAGTACTTACTAATAAACTACTTTACGTATTCTTTTAGAACCTATAATTTCCTATTATAGTACTAGTTCTTTCCTTTATATATGTCCTAGATTACATCTAGCTATAGATCTACTATCTAAGTAGCTATAATTTAATAAACCGTCGGAGCTAAGTCTCTATTAGGTAGCTCCTTTAATATTACTAGCCTTATATATTCTCTAGCTTCTTCGTAGCCTGGTTTACGACTAAGAGCGTCTACTCTTAGGTTTATAGTTCCTATAACGTGTTAGATGACGATGTTATAGTATAATAGAGTTTCTAACTATCTAGTAAGGCGCTCGCTTATAAGTTCCTTAGTAGTAGTAAAGGTTTAAAGATTAGCGTAGTTAGTAAGAACTGTCACCTAATGCTTTATTCCTTAGAGGTAGATTTTCTAATACTCTAAAGTAAAGACTATAGCAAGTAGTTCCTTCTTAAATATAGTATAGTTCTACTATACTAGGTCTAGCGTTCTAGAGTAGTAGGCCACAGGTATTAATTTTCTGTTTTCGTCTAGTTACAGGTGTATAGCATCTATTACTATACCTGATAAGTCTATTTCTATAGTACTTAGTTTCTCTAGATTATAGCTACGTAGGATCGGTTCCTTAGTAAAGTGTTTCTTTATTATCTAAAAGGCTATCTCTACAATTTCGTCCTATATAAAAGATACTCCTTTATATATAAGGTTTATTATTAGTTTTAATATTCTAGCGTAGTCTACTATAAACTAATAATAGAAGTTAGTAAATCTCTAGAAGTGTTAAATATCTTTAACGTTTTTTAGTAATTTCTAGTTAATAACGTCTCTTATCTTATCTAGGTCGATTTCTATTCTCTCTAGAGATATTATCTAGCCTAGGAACTTAGTACAAGTTACTCTAAACTCGTATTTTAATAACTTAAGACAAGAGTTCACTATAGTAAGTCTTTTTATAACCTTGTATATATAACCCTTATATTCCTCTACTTTGTCTAAGTAGATTAGAATGTTATCTAGGTAACAAATAACTATTACCTCTAGAAGACCTTCTAGAATGTTATTATTCTACCTCTAGCAGGTTACTAGCGCGGTAGCTAATCCAAATAGTATTACTATATACTTATAGAGTTCTAAGGGTAATCTAAAAGCAGTTTTCTACTCGTCGCCTGCCTTAATCCTAATTAAGGCATAAGCGTTCTATTAGTCGAGTTTTATAAATATCTTAGTAGAGCTAATTCTGTCTAGTAGATATTACCCTTCTAGTAGTAGGTAAGCGTCCTTAATCGTTACGTTGTTTACATCTCGGTAGTTAACATAAACTTAACCTGTTAGGTCGTCCTTTTTACTAACGACTAACATGTTTAATAGAACAGGTAATTCAGATCTCTAAATATAACCTTTCTTTAAACCTTTAACGATATAGCTTTTAAAGTATTATAGCTTAATCTAACTATAAGGCTATATTTTCTGTTTCTTAAGGTTATAACCCTCTTTTAATTTAATCTTATAATCCTATAGACGATGTTCTAGTAGAGCTTATAAGTCCTCTAGGTTCTTAAACAATTCTGTGAATTCTCTATACTATATAGGTATAATGTTATTAGCTTTCTTACTAACCTATAGAGGACCCTTAGTAAGGTGTTCTAGTGCCTTAGAAGAGGTAGCGCTAACCTTGTTCTAGCTATATAGTTAAGGCTACGATTCTTTATAGTTGTACTAGCTAAAAGTTATTATTTAGACTTTCTAGTTAATATCTAGATTATATTTACTAATCTATAGTATACTAAGTATTATATTATAGCTACTAATTACTATAATGTCGAATTATATATCTAAGCGGTGTCCTTCGATAGTAACTTACGTTAGAATAGTTTACTAATTAATAACTCCTTGTTAATATACTACGTCTATTCTATTAACTATACCTAGGCGGTATAGTCCTATCTTCTTAACAGGGACGTTTAGCCTCTTAAGTACTAATAGAGAGAGGAAGTTGCCTATTACTCCTGAGTTAATTATAACTTAGAGTTCCTGTCCCTTGATTTTTATAGTTAACGCTAACTAGTGTTCTCCTAACGTAGCGTAGATTTCCCGTCTGTTTATATAGACTACAAAACTACGCTCCCTTTAGCTGATTTCCCTTCTTTAAGGGTCATCCTTCTATAGGTAGAGTGTTACTTGCTAGAAGTTACTCTCTGTTACTCTATAGACTATTTACTATTCTATTATCTAGTTATAGTTAGGTTTATCGCTAGTAAACTATTTCTCTAATTCCTAGTCTAATATAGGTTTTAGGTAGTAACGCTACTATATAATCACATTTCCTAATATAACTTCTAGGGCCTAGTGTTCTTCTACTTATAGTTAGATAAAAGGTTAATCCCGTTCTCTCTATAACTTAAGGGTTAACTCGAAGATGTTCTTAATAGCTTATATGTTTAGTTTTCCTTCTATAGTGTCTAGGTTACTTTTAAGATTCCTAAAGATAATACTTGTTAGAAGGTTATCCTAAACTTAATATTATCCTAGCACTTCTAGGGTCTGTCCTCTAGTTGCGTAAGAGGCCTAAAAGTCTAACTTGTTTCTATTAAGGTCTACCTATTAGTTACCGCGGTTGAAACTTCCTATAAATGCCTATGTTTCTTCTACTTAAGGGTCGTCGTCCTAGTTATTTCCTTAACTAGACGAGTTCGTTAATTCTAGAGAGAAGACTAATAATAACTCTACTATCTCTTTATCTTATTATAATAGTAGATTATACTCTAATTTAGAACGTCTCTCGTAGTATTGTTCTAGGATAGAGTTCTCCTTATCCTCTACTTATGTTCTATACCTGCGAGCTTCTAGCTCTTCGTCGGATAGGTTAAATCTCTTAAGTAATACTATTTCCTTCCTAGTTATAGTAAATACTTGTTACTTTTCTAAGGAAACAGCCTTCTTACGACAGTTACTTACTCTGTAGCTAGACAGGCTATATAAAAAGTAGAGGTTCTACTCGCGTCGTTGGTTTTGTTCCTTCTAGAAGAGCTCTAGCTTTCTACTATATTATTACTTTAGCTAGAAAGGTTTTTATATAGTAGTATTAAGTTATATAGGATCTCTATAGTCCCTTCGTTAGCTACTCTTTAGGGCTTAATGTCTATAGCTACCTTTCTTTTCTAGAGTCCTTTTATAATTACGATTATTAATTTTAATAGCTTTGTTAGTTAATAGATTTAACGTGTTAGAGAAATCGTCCCTAGCTAGCTCATCCTTTACGCTGTCCTTGAGTCCTCGGTAGAACTACTCTCTTAGAGCTTTATCGTTCTATCTTATACACGTAGAGTATTATTAAAACTACGACGTATACTTAGCTACAGATCCCTGTTACCTCAAGGCGTATAGCGCACGAACTGCTTTCTTCTTTATGTCTATATCCTTAAATACTTAGTTTATTCCTAACTTAAATCTCTTAACATTCCTAAACAAGTCCTTTATCTAGTCTATCATAGCGGTAGAGACCTTTCCATCGGTTGTTCTATTAGCCTAGAAATCTTCTAGGTAAGGTTCCATCTAGTTATAGGCTACTCCTTCTAGTCGTGTAGTGATCCAGATGACTTGGTCCGTCTCATAGGTAAACTAACTAGTATAGAAGGAGAGATATATAGATACCTTTATAAGGAACTCTACAAGTTTCTCAGGCGATCCATCGAATAGTTTCAGGAGAGGGATTTTAACTTCCTCTCAAGTAGTGATAGTTAGCGCCACAGTTAGTATAGGTAGGGTTACCACCGGTGTACGTAGGTTCGATGAAGTAGCTGATATTGTGTTAATTGACTTCTAAGCTTAGGTGCTTAAAGTGTAACGATTCTCAAACTAACTAACTAAGGTACTAAGTATCGCTAGGTTTTGTTCTTACAAAGAGGTATAATCAAGGGCTAGGTGTTTACTTGGAGGTAAACTCGTCACTTAACTACAAAGCTGTCAAGGTAGTGATAACAATGTAATATTAAGTTGAGTACGAAGCTCCTATCTAATGGCAGACGTGCCAGTCTTATATAGAACCTTCGTTCCCTGCTGGAGTCCCTCGCTTAAGAGGACTACCCATGTTGGAGTCCCTCGCTTAAAGGGAGTCCTAAATATTAAGGACTCCAATAGCCCCCAAGGACTCCATCACGTGAGGACTCCATCACGTGATCCGTACTAACATAATAAGATCCTGCACTAATAGCTTAATGCCATACTAGTGCTTTACCAAGGGTTTATATACAAATAGTGTTCTAACCTGTCAGGACGCCGCCTGGTCTTCACTTATCACGTGTCAGCACGTGGTTCGTGACAATAAGCTTAAAGTATAAGAAACCTAACAACTTTTAAGGATAAATATAACTAATACTATTAATCTCTACTTATATCTAAGTATCTATAAGGCTATCTAGTATAGTAGAAAGTAAACGAGTTAGAATACTCTTATCTTACTTAAATAGCTAGAGATATACTATTAATACTAGAAATATTAGCTAAGGTTAAGCGTCTCTTTTTAAGTATAAAACATATAATATCTCTAGTAAGGAATAGGCTTTATATAGATAGAATAGAGGCTAGAGAGTATATATAAAGCTAGACTATAGCTAGAATAGTCTTAGGTAACTATTATAAGTATCTAAGTATCTAGATATAAGTATATAAGAACTTATAATTATAAGAGGATCTAGACTAAATAGCCTTAATTTATATCTTTTATATATTTTACTCTTTTTCTTATTTCTCGCTTCTACTATCTAATTAGGTAATCGATTTATCTAATAGATATCTAATATCTATTAGATTTATTAATTATTTAGTAGTTTAGATTAGATAGTTTACTAATTTTAGTAGATTAGATTAGATATATCGATTATTTATTAGATAACTATCTATCGAGAGTACTAAGCTAAGAGATATAAAGTAGGTTATTAATAAATTAGAGATTCTTTAGAATTTAATAATACTACGACTAAATATATTAACTACTTACTTATTTTAATAGCTAGAATATTCTAATCTACTATATTTTAATTTTCTAATTAAAGGCTTTATATATATCTATTAATATTAATCTATCTTTTTTATAAATATATTACTCTAGAAAAAAATCTTAGGAAAATATATATATTTACTAATTAAATGTTTATTAATATACTATATAATAAGTTTTTATTCTAAAAATGTGTATATAAGCTTAGAAGAAAGCTCTAAGCTATAAATCTTTAGAACTAGAAAACCTATTAAATTCTAATAAGAATTTATTATTTAATTATAGTATAAATTAAAGTCTTCTATTTTAATTAATTTTACCTTAAATCGCGAATCTTATATGTTCTACTATATAGGTTAAAACAAGCCTTAAATACCTTAGCGCAATGATTACATTACTTTTAGCGTATAAAAAGTTAATAAAAGGATTACCTTTTCTCTTTCTCGTTAACTAAAGGTAAACTAGGAATAGCTTCATTTTATTTCTTAGCATACTATTAGTGTACTACAGTGTATATTACGTAGTGACAATACAATTTTTAAATATATCACGTACTACCTAAAATCATACAGTAATAAAAATCTGGAAAAATACTACAGTATTTTACTGCCAGTACACTACTGACATCACTGACAGTGGCGGAGTGAGGAGGAGTCCTATGACACGCGTTGTTAGATCGGGGACATGTAAGAGAGCAGGATTGCACACTTGATTATTTCCAGAGATCCTTGAGTCGGAGAACATTTGGAGTCAGACTCGGAATGGTCAGACTCGGAATGATTGAGAGACATGATGGTCTGAAGAGGATGTGGGAGTGATCGGTTGTTGTGATTGGGAGAGTCCCAATCGGTTGTTGTGTCGTTGAAAGATTGTTTGCTTGCTAGAACGCCATTCTTTATGTTAGAGCGCGACGTCAACGGTGATCTGGATCACTTTGCTAAACTAAGCCCGATTTAGCATTGAGTTCTTTTTGTTAAGTTTTGATTGTTGATTATAGCCAATCAGAATGCGTTCCAATGTCCTGCTAGCTTCAATTTAGCCCGCTCCTCCCCACTTTATACAGGCAACCCTGACATTAAGGTAGAAAGTTTTATTATCCCTTCCAAGCAAAAAGAGTAGTGAATAAGTAACGCCGCTATTACCAAAGTCGCTGCTATATACAGAAATGACTGCCAGACATTGGAGAATACTATTTTCATTCAAGGACTCGCTTTAGATACTGGGTTAAAGCTCAACGACTTCCTGTCCAAAGTCTAAGGAATTTTTCAAAGCTTTACTAACAAGTACCAACTCAAACACCGCCAACATTTCTTTTAAATGAACTCGGCGCTTCCAAGGTTATAAAATCATTATACATTGCTAGCCAATTACTAGTGGTGTCAAAATCATTCTATTGAACACTGTAGGCTAAGTACTTTGTTCATAGCTATGCTTCAGGGACGAGGGAAGAGAAGTCGTAAAAAGAAAATAATCTGAAAATAGGGTATTATTACAAATAGTTAAACTTTAAGGGAGATGGATTGAGGCGAGGAAACGAACCCAGAATTTTAGAGTTTATAGTAAAGATTGGGGACACGCTTGTAAGTGACAAGGTGTATACAGCAAAATATCCGTCTTTAGTAGTAGCGAAGTATATGTAAATATGTTTGCTTTGAAAAAAGGTCAAAAATGACCAGAATACACTCTTGCGATCGCCAGCGTTAATTTGAAACTTGAAGTTAGGTCTAGGTAGGCCAGCAGAAAAAGCTGCGTCAGAAATCCATGTAATCCATCGCCTTCTGGATCTTTAGGTAACTTAGACGTGGCATTTCCGGGATCCTTTCACCATTTTCTCCCATCTGCTTCTTCAATATCCAATCATCAAATTCAAACCAAGTCAATAACCCAATGGCAACAACCTTTTACCTTGAAAATTGATCCATTGAGGCTCATGCCTCGTAACTTTCTCCAAAGCTGCAAGCCCCTATAAACTGCTAGGTAGTTGATGTGGAATCGTAAATTTTGACTGTCGCACCGGAAAGAACCGAATTTATCTCCCATAAAGGAGATAGCTTTCCAGAAAAGTGGCTTAAGATTTGTTTGAAGAGCAGAAAACTTCTGAGAATGACAGAATGCGAATACCGTCAAAGTGATAGTGGGATTATCAGTGTTCGAAGGATCGCTTACCCTCCCGAATTTCTTTATACTTAAACAGGGCTTGGTCGCCTTATTTGAGCAGGAAACTTTAAGATTCTCTTACTTCAGTCTGCAGATGTCGGGGATATCATTACATATTACCAATCTAGAGTATTTTCTCAGTTTAACCCCTGCCTCAAACGAGAAATTTGGGACGGGCACGTGACTAGTACTGTATGGCGTTGGCTTTTGGAATTGATTACACCTGTTCTAATATATACAGTCCTATTAGTGCTATATGAGATATAATACCCACCTCGTCAAAAATTGCACATAGTAGTGTTGACATTTTTGGCCCTTGTTGGTTCTTCCATTTGGATCTGATGTCTATACTTCTAGACAATATTGCTGTTAATGTTGCATTTACATGTCACATCTACCACACTCTCGAATGTGGGAATTTATCAGTTCTCGCTGGAGCTGTTTCATTATCGACAGCTGCCCTTTCTCGTCTCCATTCTCATGCTTTTTGTGCTATCCCATCCGAGCAATCCCAATCCTCTGCTTGCTCTATCAAACCCGGAAATCATCCCGCCACTTGCCATTCTCACGAGCGGCATAGCCTTGATATGCTTTGGGTATATAAGGGCCAATATGTATTCGTGCCACCGTTAGGTGAGGAACAGTGCACGGCTTGGCATTTAAAACGTATTGTACGTTGCATATTTTTCCATCATTTCCCGATACGCAGGGCTCTGCGTCTGTGGTCGTGCATTTGCTGTTTCTTGTGCTGTAACTGGAGACTGTCGCTGTTGATTTAGAGTTGGGGTTTGTATCTCCTTGTTATCCAACCGCCAAGCTGTATTTAGGATGAATCGGATCTGATTATCGGAAGCTGCAGCCAGTTTTCCGCTCGGGTGATTCCGTGCATTTTGAATTTCTTGCAAGGTAAATTGTCTAGTTCGTGGGAGCGATGGAGAAGTCTGTTCTACACGCTTAACCTCATCATCCCACATAGAATGGTGAATGGGGGAAGGCTGCATTTTCATCAGTTCAAAATAAAAACGAAATCATGGTATCATTACCGGTGTCTGAATAGTGTACGGTTGTATCCCAAACTCTCTCATTGAGGGCAACTGGAACCGATCAACGGTGGAGGGATACTTAGTCCCCAACGGCAATTCCAAAGTTTCAGCTGCGGTCCAGGTAGAATATTCCGGTGGGATTTCGCCTTGTTCGTTTCCAGGAGCGGTAGAAATTGGCTCAATAATGGGGTTTGGAGGGGAGGGGGGTGCGTCCACCCCCCCAATTGAAGGCGGTCGATGAAAGTTATCGTGGCTCGAAAACTTCATATCCTAATATCACGATTAAAAAGAAAGATCTTGAAGTAAGTTAAGAGTGATACTTACGATGGTGTCTAGGTAAATCTGGAAATTACTAATATCTGGCTTCTCTCCATTGGAAGTTATCACGTTGTTTTTTTGTGGGATGACTGGCGTGAAATCCCTAACAAGCAGCTCAACTATGCCAGGAAAGGGGACACTGGTCGAAGGAGTATCTTGAGTGATTATTCTCCGTGGAGCTTGATCTTGTTCTGAGGGAGGGGGGATTATACTAGAAAAAGATTTTTGTCTTTTGGTTATCCCAGGAGAAGGTTTTTGTCTTTTGGTTATTCTAGGAGAAGGGTTTTGTTCTTGGGGTATAATTGCCTCTCCTTGAAAATCTGTCCCGGGCATTCGTTCATGTTGAAGAATAAGTTCAGAAAATTCGGGCGGAACTTTAAAAACGTCTCTAAGATTCGTAGAGCTTGAGCCTGGGTATGAACTCGGTGTACGCTGAGGATTGTTTAAAGAGAAATTTCCGATGCCGAGAACCTCCTGGTACAAGCTATCTGGAGAATTTGGCATTGGCAGAGGAGAGTGACTAGAAGCAGGGTCTTCAAAAGATTCATGATGAGCCATATTTCTGACTGGATGATAGGCTCTCTGATGTGCTGGTGATTGGGGACCTTCCTGGTTGTGGTTTTGTGGGAAAGTGGCACTGTCTGGACTTAAGGAAGTATTTCGTTGGGAAACTGAGTCGGCGAGTTTCGGAGGGCTTTTTGGCAGCTGCAAGCTATGGATTAGACTGGGCCCATCCGCGATCTTAGCATGCCATTTCTCGTTGTGTTTCTTGAGGATACTTCTGGTAGTGAAACCTTTCGCAAAGTATATACAAGACGAGTGTGAACAGCGGAATCGTCTTTGATGTTGCGACTCATGCTGGGCTCGCCGGGCGAAGGAATTAAAGCCATCTGAATTAGAATCGCATCGAGGGTATCTACAAAGAAAGGCCGAGAGCCCGTAGGTTTCCCGGAAGCACTGCAGATCTCCTGCCTCGAGCTGTGGAAACTTCGCTAGAGCGTCATTGTGCAATAGCGATTCGATCGTTTGTTGGTATGAAATCCGAATTTGACTAAAGTGCGTTGGGTCTGTGTCACACATCTGCAGGGAAAAGGCTGTATCCCGTTAGTATCGTTCAACTCTGAGGTATTCCTAGGAAACATGCCTTCGGGTGTCTGGTCGGAAGAGTCCGCGACATCCATCTTTGCTCTGAATTCAAGTACTTCCAAAACTAAACTTTTGACATTCGGAATGTCATTTAGTACGCTTAGACCAGGTGGGTGTAGAATGTCGTCTGTTCCCAATTGACATAACGTAGAGGAAGAATCGCCGGCTATCTTTTTATACTGTAATAAGAAAGTAAGTTGGTTCCGCAGTTCTGGGGATAATTGTCGGTTGTTTTGGTGGATGTAGTCGCAATACGATTTCAGGTGCTTGTGCCAGAACTTATCAGCGTAAACTTGAAGTCCATGGAATCCTCGAACAACGATTTCAGCTCTCTGAGAATCCGTAGAGTTCACCGGAAGTAAAACCATGCTGGAGTTTAGGAAGGCGATGCAAGAGAATGAAATATCCAAGTGGGCGTTCTCATACCAGATAAAAGGTCGTCTAGCTTGATACTCTTCTTCAAGGATGTATCTACAACGGTTAGTAAAGGTTTGAGAGAGAACCGATTATTTCTTACTCCTTTGCGGAGAAGTGAACAAAGTCAGTAGTACCCCCCGGCCCCTCTTCGATGAGAGGCCGGCAAAGATCCAATACATTCTTTCGGATCTTGGTCTTGGAATTTAGGGTCGTACTCGAAGCCTCAAAAGCGATGCCATCCAGTAATTCGTAGGTTTTCAGCGTCCTGTAGGCACAGGCCATCCATCCTAGGATACGAATGGCCATATATCTTGCATTTCTGGAATTGGTAGAGTCCATGATTCTATCCAAAATACGTCCGTATCTAAAATGAATCGTGTTATGCAGCGCCCATAAGATTGTTAATATCATGGGGGATGTTTCTTACGCTGCTTTGAGTCCTTTCGGTAAGTGTGTAGCTGTTTCCTCGATAGCGGCATCACTGTAACAGTCCTTAAGCTCGTCAACGACCAGTCGGACCCACAAGAACATGCCTGGAAATCGTATCAGTAAGAAGTTTCTTCAGCAAAAGAGTGATTTCTCACCATTTGCCTTTCCTACCAAGATTAGTTCGATTCGATCCAATAAAGCTCGGTTTGATGTGCTGAGTTTCGATATCTTGTGCTTTATAAACGTCCGAATATCCTGATCGACTTCTTGGCGTCCGTCTAGAGAGATTCGGGGTTGTTTTGAAAGTTTATCCCGTATGTGGACCTCCTTTCGGCTCGAAAACATAATTTTGCAGTTCGTCGTGACGCCGACAGACTGCAACTCTTTCAGTATTGATTTTTGGTTTTCCTTGGAACACTCGTCAATACCGTCTACTATTATCCTTGTATATCCTGATACTTGTAGAAGTTTTGGAACTAGATTTCTGAGTTGGGCCATCCCGCAGGTCAGACCGCAATATGCATATTCATTGGCGATCAAAGCGGAAACATCTGTGTGTTGTTGGAGTATCTGGAGTACAATATTCATCAATATCTGATTGATAATATTTCCGGTATCGTTGTTATTGCAGAAGTAGTAACAAACAGTCAACCCAGGAGTGGCTGTAAGTTTCTGGATGAGGTACGAGCACATGACACTTTTACCTGCCTCTGACATTAATATTGCACTTTCCTCCACACCAGTGACTTACCAGATCCGGGTTTTCCATCAAGCCAGAGACTCGATCGTTTGGAGTCATCCTTCATCCAGTTTTTGAAGTTATCTTCTGTCGTCACCCACACACAGGTTTTATCGTGTCGTCTTTCCGAGAGTCTTTCGTACTCTGCTTCCTGGAATTTCCCATCGAAACACAGCCATGTAACAGAATGTTGCATCCTAGAGATTTTCGATTGCTTTTCGTTCTCGTCCAAGACTTCCAGAGCTTGCTTTTGGTGGATTTGGAACTCATTGTGGATTCTCAAGCGGGACTCTTTTGCTTCGACAATATCAAGAGACGCAGCTTCAACATCGATGAAGTCTCGCTGTTTCTTCAAGGAGGTAATTATATTGTCGAAGCGACCTCCAAAGTCCTTCCAAAGTGAAAGAAATATGACGTGCCACGCTGTAATTGGGCGTGAGTGGGTAGGTCATGGAATCGCCCATCAAAAATTGACTTACCTCTTCGCCGGAAGAACTTATATGCTCTTTGATGAAACTCCAGTATTCCGGCGTAAACCGCAGCAAGCGCATGCTGAAATTCAAGGTTGTCATGGAAAGCGTTGTTGTAACGGTCAAGTCGTGGCAGCACCGCCCCAATGTCAGCGTATGCTGTGAGCAAAGCTTCAAAGACATCTCGATGGCGGCTTGAAATCTAAGTAGAGTTCAGCGGTTTCCAATGGGGTTTTGGGGAAATAATTCCGAACCTCGAGCATCAATTTTATGGGAGCCTAAACGTGGTCAACTAAATTGCGTGAACCGCTGCAGATTTTGGGTACGAACCCAGACGTATGGCATGTAAGGCGTCCCATTACACAGTACCTCAATTACCTTCCGATACTTCTCCAGCCCTTGTAATAGAGGATTAATCCGCCGTATGTTCTGAGCCGATTGGCGTTTTCTCTGGCTGGTATCAATCTCGCGAACGGTTGTCCATATGTCTTTCAACTCGGTGGATGCAAAGTTGTATGCGTCTTCTTCTGAAATGGAACGCTGAAGCTTTTTGAATGCGTCTCCGATTATATCGGTGGGACTCGCCATTATGACGAAATGAAGAGGGATGAAAGCTGAATTGAGAAAGAGAAGAAAGAGGAAAGGGAGAGGGGTGGCAGAAGGAAAAAGATAGAGATGGCACTTTTGTCGCGAGGCTGTGTAGGTTACGATGCTGATGGATGTAAGGTTACGAGGTTACGAGCCCACCACCATGGGTCTGTGCGTACAGGGCATTTTGCACCTAAAAAAAATTATCAAGTTCTTAAAAATAACAATATAAATTAACTAATGCGTACTTTATATAATTTCATTGCGATGTACGATAACTTAGAATTAATAAATATCTCGGTGGCTCTAAACTTTTGAAGTGATGGTCACGAATCTTGGACTTAAAGCCCTGAAGAGAGTTTAGCGAGGCTTAGAAAATGCCCTGTACGTACAGACCCATGGTGGTGGGCTCGTTATGGCAAGGCAGCCCACGTTGGGTTGCCGCGCCCCAAACGCCCACGGTGGTGGGCGACGGAGACACCTTGATTTCGACTTTCCATCATTGCGGAGAAGCATTGAAAGGTTTTGGCTCTACATTTGAGTGTCTGGTATTCTCGAGACCTCAATCGTTCGCATGAAAGATTGTTCCGCAGAAGCGGATTTCACCAGTTCCAGGGTCATGGATTTCTCCGGCGGCGCTGCACGACCACCCAAGCGGAGACGACTCGAAATCGTCGTTGACTTGACGGAGACACAATCCCCAAAACCAGAACCAAAACAAGAATACGTCCCCGAGGGGAATACACACGACGAGTCTTATAGCTCGGCTAATGGTTCTGCCAGCAATGGCGTGGGAATTGCGAGGGTTGGGCCCTTGGAATGCTGTTATGGAATGGTGGATATTCCCCGCTCTGTTTCGTTTCACACTACGGAACGCTAATTGTGCTTCACGCAGTTATCCGATATTCCTCTGAAGCTCCGATGCCAAACTCCCCCGAGCTCTAAATACCTACCCGTTGATTTCCAGGCTTCCAATAGCCTTTACTCGAGATCCGAAAGTCCCAACGCCTGCTTCGAGATTCAATGTCAACGAGCGTCCCAGATATTGGTGGAAATACAAGCAGTACCCGAAATAGAAACACAACTATACTGTCATTCAAGGCTTGAATCCTCTTTGGGCGCTGGTAAAGGAAGTGCAAAACAAAAAAAGTCGTGGTTCCTGAATATCATTCTCTTTGGTCGAGAGGAACTAGAGGAGCAGGTTGGAGCTTATTTGACAAAGTGCAAGCAATATCTCCAAGACCCCCGGCATTGTGAAAGATGTGTCCCGTATCGGAACCCCCATGTTATGGAACCGGAATCGGGGGAGGTGGTTATGACAGATTCATTCGATAAAATCTACAACGAAGTGGATTTGGAAATTGAACGACTGCAGGTTGGACCAGATTTGCTTGCACAATTGATGGAGGATGAGGATCCACTACCCGAGACAGAGGGGCCCGATATTGTGAAAACCTCATTGTTTCGGTAGAGCCCCCCTTTGTTTTCCCGTTCATTTTATGCTAACTATTAGAAAAGACACCAAAAACAAGCCTTAACCTTCATGCTCTCGCGGGAAAAAGGTTGGGCTCTAGATAGCGGGCGCGATATTTGGTCCAGAAAAAAGGGCTTCCTTGGAGGGGCAAGGTGAGCTGGCATTCAAATCTCGATTTCATCGTTTTCTAACGCCATCAACCAGCTATACCAACAATGTCAACGGCAGCAGCTCAGATAAAGCCCCTCCGGACTTTCAGGGAGGCTTACTAGCTGATGACATGGGCTTGGGAAAGACCTTGTCTATGATTACTTTAATTGCAACTAACACGGCCTCCAATCCCTCCTCGGGCTTGTCGGGGCCCTCGCAGGACACATCAACAATGAAGGCAACTTTGCTTGTCGTGCCCCCAGCCCGTAAGCATACAATTCTCTCAATATTCGATACTGTTCTAACACTGGCCCAGTTATTCAAGTTTGGGAGAAGCAGTTCCATTTGTAAGTTTCGGGTCCGGAAATTGATCTCATGAGAGCCGTGAGATTTACTTTGACTGCGCTCCATCCTTCCCTCCCTTCGTGGTTTTTGTGACAAATGAGAATATTATCCGAGAAAGTTCAGAAGGATGGGTCATCCAAGTTGTCCATTCTTTTTAACATTTTCGGACAACATGAGTAATCGTACCACAAGTACTCATTAAGCATTATCACAGGAAAGAAAGGGTACTCGCAAGACAAGCACTTGTTTCATACCACTAACTTCATTAGACACACTGCGTTTGGAATGCTCAAATTACATACTTACCATGGCCATAATAAGAGAGAACTAGAGTTTCTCTCTCATTTTGACGTGATAATAACCACATACCACACAGTATCTGCAATTTGGCGAAGACGTTCTCAGAATGGCTCAGAAGATAACTCTATCTTCACATTGCGTTGGCATCGAGTGGTATTGGATGAGGGTAAGGATCTTTCATCTGGCATTTAACTCCACTGACCGGAACAGCACACACAATCCAAAACCCACGGAGTCAATTAAGCCAAGCATGTTTTGCCCTTCGCTCAAGACGCCGATGGGCCATCACTGGAACGCCCATTCAAAACAAACTCGCGGACTTCGCAAGCATCGTCAAGTTTTTACAGGTCCACCCATATTCTGATTCGGAGACTTTCGAAGAAGAAATAATTCGGCCCTGGCAAGGCCGGCACGGGACAGACGCGCAGGGCTTTCTGCGACTTAAAACCTTGGTAAAAGCTATAACCATCAGTCGCACCAAAGCAGTGGTTGATCTCCCTACACGAATTGATGAGATCCATCATCTCAACTTCACACCAGCTGAACGAGAAAAATATAATGCAACAAAAGCACAATCCCGCACACTTCTGGAAGAAGCAATATCTTCGAACAAACAGGGTACCAAAACTTTCAATGCCTTGTGGCTTTTGAATAACCTTCGCCTCATTTGCAACCATGGCCTGCTCGCCCAGTCTGCGGCAGAGAAGAGATCGGACCGCCGGTCTCAAGGCCCCCCAGGAGGTATATCAAATACCAACTTCGAAAGCCTGTTTGCCGGAGGAGCGATCTGCTCTATCTGTGAGTCGGATCTATTCGAGGACTTCCTCGAGGGAGCTCCCGTAGCGAATATCAATAGGCAGGATCGTGAGGACTCCCATGGACCTGCCATATGCGAAGGATGCAAATCGCAACAAAAATTCGATGGACCAGCCCAAATGCTGTTGAATGGTGACGAGTCTTTCGATAGTAGCAAGAGCTCAGGCCCATCATCACCGGCTGCCGACGAAGATATGACTACCAAAATCGAGTTCATGTCGACGAAGATCAAGGCTCTCGTAGCGGATTTGATGAAGCACGTTTCAGACGAGAAAGGGTTTGTTTTCTTCGCCCCCATGTTCTCAGTCTACTAATCCTACCCACAGTGTTGTTTTCTCATACTGGACTAATACACTTGATCTGGTCCAGCTGATGTTGAACGAGCACGGAATCCCATATACGAGAATAGACGGAAATACATCTCTTCGGCGAAGAAAGGAAGCCATGCGTGATTTCCAGCATGATATTTCCATTCGCGTGATTCTTGTCTCCATCACTTGCGGAGGGGCTGGGTACGTTTCTCCGCCAAAAATCACAAATTTTGTAACTGACCAAACCACACTAGGCTCGATCTCACAGCAGGCTCTAGGGTTTACCTTCTCGAACCTCATTGGAACCCCATGATTGAGGAGCAGGCTCTCTGTCGCGTCCACCGAGTCGGTCAAAAGAAGAATGTAACTACCATTCGATTTTTGATGCGTGATTCCTTTGAAGAGGTATGAAAACTTTGCGAGTGATCTGGAAATGAGCCCAAAATTCCATATACGAATTGTGCTGACTTGGTGTAGCAAATCGTTGATATTCAAAAGCGGAAGAAGATGCTAGCAGATGTGACCTTTTCTCGAGGTCCCTTGTCAGAATCTGGTGGAATTGGAGTTGGAACTCTACAGGTACGCCGTCCTTTAACAAGAGATAAAGAAAGGGGTACTAACTTTTTACTCAGTATTTGAGGCAAGTGCTTGAATGATGAAAGAGAATAATTGAAGAGAACTACATTTTGATATGCACTGTACTCTTTGTAGAAAAAAGATTTTTCTGAGATAGTTTCTTGACATAAGTGGTATGATATTTTGTATGCTGTGTTTTTAAGTCTCATAGAGAAAGAATATAGGGGTTCTTGCCTTTATATATGTTCTGCTGAGTATATGTTTCTTGTTTTCATGATTGGATATATTCAATTCAATGAGGCTCAAGCCTTTTTCACAATTCACCTCCTGAAAGCCAGATCGGGCTTAGTTTGACACTGTGATCCAGTTCCCTCTTAAAGCAGTATTGGGGCTTAGTTTGACCGTGATCCGTGATCCGGATCACAACCACAGCCCCACCGAAATATAAATCCACGCGCTATCTACCAAGTAACAAAGCACTTTTCGGCTGATCAACACAACAACCTCCTTGAAACAACCAACTTTGGGTATCGGATACTTCACCATGTCCTCTCCCAACAAGTTTGATCACAGCATTGAATGCTTAACAGAAAACACAAAGAAGTCAGTCCTTCCTCTTCTCTCTTGACGCGTCTTCTGTCTAACACGTCCTAACACGTTATCTATAGCCTCTCTCTTGACTCCCCATCGACAAAATTGCCTAGCCCTCCACAACCAACTGACAATGCTGTTGATCTTCGATCGGAGCCCATCAAGTCGCGTCGGGTTTTAGGCGAGCTTCTGGACACCAACAGTCGCTCTGTCAGCAAATCCCTTTCGAAAGCCGACCATGCCTCCAAGGGTTTGAGTGATACCAGTTTCGCAGACAAGGATACTTCCTCTACAGATCCCTCAGAGGATGAGTCTTCGTCTGACAATGAATTCAATTCTGACGACGAACTTGATTCTGACGACGAACGCGATTCTGATGACGAAACATATGCCAACAATCCAGCACACAAGTACAATTTTGTTGACTAGGAGGCCCTTGATGATACTAACAGCGACACTGAGTCTGATGAGGAACCCATTGCTGAATATCGACCTACTGGAAACACCTCCTCCGATGAGGTTGACTGGGATAATCTTTTAGCCAGGCACAACCCCCTCCCAGAGCTCACCGCAGAGATCGCTAATTATCGACCTACTGGAAACACCTCCTCCGATGAGGCTGACTGGGATGATTTTTTCGCCAGACACCACGACCTCCCAGAGCTCACCACAAAGATGGCTGCCAAGGTTCCCAAGGAAGACCTGATCCAAACAATTCGATGTGTGTTCAACTTCGACACCCAGAAGTTTACTTATGTCCACAACGCCATCCCTATTGTACAGGTCGCAGGTTTTGAATACCGCCTTCCAGTAACACATCACGAAAGTACCCCCGTCGTGGCGGAGCAAACCATATCCCTTCTTCGACTACAGCAGAGACATCCTCTCAATCGAATACTGCCTCTGCGGCAAGGAAGGATCCCACGATAAAGCCCTTCAAGGAATCGTGCGCGACCTCCGCCATGACAACAACGCCACAACAAAACTTCAACGTTTGGAGATCAAGTTTTGCTTCCGTACTGCCCGTGCGTTGGACCTTGCCAACCTACTGGATGAACGGGACGAAAATGGAGATAGGATTTTCAAGGCGCTGAGAACCGTGCGTTTTACATGTCACGATCACAAGGCGTGTTGGGAGTTCGATGACGGAGAGATTATCTCCATTCAAGGTGATTCTCTTGGAGTTGCCCTATTCGGAACGAACGACTACCCTTTTAAGGTGGGCATTGGTTGGTTGCAGACACATTTTTTGGGAGTTTGACTTTGGTATGGTACCTCTCATGGCTCATGGGAGAAACTGTTGAGTTTATGAGGATTTGGTAGATTAGTTATTGCCGCTCACAGTATCTCGGCTCATACTGTACTTTTTTTTACAAAAATTGATCCACCTCTCTCCCTTGTTTCCCGCTTTGCCAGAATACTACCCGTGAAACTGATTCAGAAGATATGTTTAAGCATAGCCTAAATGAAAGGAAACCGATGAGAAGGGCCCAAGTGAAAGGCACAAAGTTCAAAAGTTTCACTATCCTCTTTGAGTACATGAGCCTTTGAAATGTCCGACTCCATCTCGTCAAAACCGTTGTACACTCTCATACCAAAAAACCAATTAAAACCAGGTTAACTCAACGAGATGCAATAGAATTTGTTAAGTTTTTCCCTAAGTTGTGGTTTCGGTCTCGAAAATGGACGTGTTGACAGGGAGTTTTTAGTCTATCAACAACTAAAAATATGTCCAACAAAATATGCAGGTCAGCTAATATGGACAAAAACACGTGAACAGCCCAAATGCTAACCTCAAATAATGAATAACAATTTGAATGATTCTGAATCATATTCAACTTATTATAGATGTCGAGATGTCACCGCGGAAGGAAAAAAGGAAAAGTTTCAGAAGTATTTATGCTCGACTCAGGTGATCTTAAGGTCATCACGTGTCTTCACGCGGAGGGAAGGCGCTATAAACGTCCAAGTGGAAATGGTTCATCTTCAAATACTTCGCCATCCAGTCCTTTGAAGCGAAAGTTTTTAGAAAATCTAGTACATATCTAGCAAGGTCAACTGTGATACCCTCTCTATCTCTACTTCTAGCTCTACCGTCTCTGCATCAATCATTATATTTCTTTTCGCATCTCAATTTCATCTGGTTTCGCAACCCTCCAGGCTTTGCAACCCACTTTGTCTCGATGACTCAAGCTTTTTGAAAGCCATGACAGCATAACGGAAAGTACCATTTGCAAATCCACGTCTCATTGCTCTGAATGCTTGCATGAACGCCAATCCATCTCTGCCTTGAGCGACTGCAAAAGCCCAGAGTGCAGGGTTCTGGATGAGAGTCCAAGAGATATCCCTAGACAGAGTAAGAATTCGGACCGCAAATCGTGAACATCTGATGATAATTGAAGTGTGATTGACTTACCAAGTCTTGGAAACTTGCTTGCTGATATCGAATGGTTCCGCGAAAATCTTCAACCCGGCTCCTTCGGCATGGCGAACATAATCTGCCTGAGCGCAAAGCGGAGGCAGCAACATGCCATCTATATTCTTGTTAGCTCCATGATCTATCAGAAAACAGCGAAAAACGAAAGACCAACCTTCAATAGGCGAAATATCATCGTTAAACTGCTTCTCACTCAACCCCTCATCCTTGAACCAATCAGCAACCACCAATTTCCCCCCGGCCTTCAAAAGCTTCTCCGAATTCTTGAAAAACAATTCCTTGTTCGGCAAATGGCTCATAGCCTCCGAAATCCAAACACAGTCAAACAGCTCCTCATTCGGTGCAGTGACGAAGTATTCTCCCATTTTCTCGGCATCCAACTCGATGAATTGTACAGAACCTTCTCCCAGTTTATAGATTTCTGCTTCTTTCTCTTTCTCGTTTTCCCCCAAAACTCCACCAACTTCCAAAGTAAGTTTCTTCGCCAGTTCAACTTGTCGTCCGCTGATGGTAACGCCTGTGACTTCACATCCCCATTCCTTGGCTAGATATCGGGACGTTCCGCCGATTCCGCATCCGACATCCAGAACTTTGACACCCTTGGGTAAGGCAGACCGTTCGAGGAGGAGGGAGATAAGTTGAAGCTGGGCCTTTTCTTTTGTGTCTTGGGGTGTGAGGAAGTAGCCGTGGTGGATGTGCTCGCCCCTGTTGTTTGATAACGTGATTAGTTCCCGCTTTTGATAGAGGGGTAGATTTCGCATGGAAATTGGGATTGAAATAGGGATTGGGAAATTGAAGATGGGAAATTACCAGAGAGAGTAATAGTAATCGGAAGCCAGTTCATAGTGGTGTCTAATTCGATCCTTGAGGGCAGCAAAGGAGATGAATGGTTCGGGTTCTGGTATGGTATACTTCTCAATGACTTCGTTGGGTTTGGCGGGGTGGGATACTGGGGGTGCAGGGACTGTCGTCATGGTGACTTTTTGTAGTTGAATGATGAGGTGGAAGATTGGATCAATTGATAGAGGTTTGCCAGCCTGTAGGGGGGAGTGAGGTTTGTATGGGATGGAGATGTGAGTAGGTGGAGAGTTTGGGAAATGCCTAATTGGGTAAAGCGGGGTTGAGGGGCGCCAAGCCAATTTGGGCTTGGCGTGATTTGAAAGATACGACAACCCAGCATTTTCGTCAGATATACTTACTCTGAGTTCATGGAAGAAGTTCCATCTTCAAACTGGCTTGGAAATTTTCTATTGGATTTTTTCGATTCTTCCAATGTATTGAGGCAGGAAGGAACGAGAATCAGGTTGTCAAAATTTCACATCTTTTTCAAAACTCACGATAATGAACACAAAAGGTGGGTTGATGATGATAATTTATTCGCTGTTGGGTATATCCATCTACTGTCCAGTCTTTGTTACAGATACCATTTTACACAACGTTAAGCTCACTCCATTGCAGTTCCCTCTTCCCCACCTTCCGCTTGTAACCCCTCAGTACTGTCCGGAAGAGCATTCAAATACTCCTGAAGTGTGTAGCCCGCTGTTTTCAAAATCAGAAAGAGAGCCATTTGGTACATTGCTAGTTGCGCTCACCTTTTTTCCAGTGCAATGTCGCAAGATAACAAAGAGCAACAAACCCGAAGAGTTGCTGTGTGACCTCGATCCCTAGCTCGCCTTTCTTGACCGTTCCTACAACCACAAACACGATGCTCGGGGGATATAACAGGACTGGGTATAGAAGTTGCCAACAAATACTTTCGAAAATGGGACGAATTGTTGCTTCGGGTTGATCCAATTGATATCGCAAGGCGTACAAAACTTTCAACAAGTCAGGCAGTACGAAGACGAAAATGTATCCCCCCAACACCTGTATGAGTATCAATCCGATTCCGATACATGACTTTTGATCAACATTATCATGTTGAACCATGAGTCCAGCCCACGAAAGAAAAAAGGCCAGAGAGCCATACCAAAAAGCGTATTGGTGCATCACGTATCTCGTGAGAACGGGGCGGGGAGGTTCGACAGCCTCGTTGTCCATGTTAATGAAAGAGGGTTGGGTAGTTGAATGTCCGAGAATATAGGCTGATTCCTCCTCAGTATAGATACATGTGTGTTTCAAACGATGGAAAAATTGCAATGATCGTAAGTCTGTTCGACTGTAGTGATGCAAGTGATGATATTCAAGTTGTTTGAAGAAGATCATTTTTTCGGGGAAGTAGACGGTTTTGATGAGCGAGGAAGAAACATTCGCAATTGCCCTTCCCTCATCCATTTACCAAAATCACATGCCTTTCCCCCCTTCTCAACGACCTGTTGTTGATACACGTGCTGTAGTTTGCCATATTTCGGGCCACGTGCTCTCATTCCTCTTTGGAGTTGGTTCTTTTTGTCCTAATCGGCATCAATAACCTCAAGTTGCTCTTTCCCTTTGAAATAGACCGGCAAAACATGTGATTCCCAATTCTAATTTATAATTGGGAATTTGTATAGTTCTTAACCAACTAACTAGCTTTTAGTTAGTTTTCCTCTTTTTTTACGTAGTTCTAGAACAGATTCTTAAAACTGTAGTTAGTTCAGTTTTAGCCTGTAAAACTGTGTAGTTCTAAACTGTACGTAAACTATACATGCTATATGATTTTTATAGTTTTTGTGCTGATTTTGATAATATATATATTCTTAGAGGGTTAAAAAAAAAGGGGAAACTTAGCCTCTTTAGGCTAGTATCGGTAGTTTCAAGATTTCTGATTAGCTGAGAGCATACTGCCTTTTCTAACAAAAACACGTGACTTTAACTCTAGGCGGGGCAGCTGATTATCGACTATTAATTCCGCTACTCCGTTACCTCCGCTAGTAGACGAGAACGAGTTTTTAGTGTTTCTACTCTAAGAATATGAAGCTATTTACAAATCCCTACCTACCGACGAATATAAGGTTTATTACACTTCTCTATATATCTCTAGATGCGATGATCCTCTTTCAACAATAGACGCTAATATAGCCTAGGAAGTAGAAGGTTAGTCGATTCTATAATAGACTAAATATATCCTCTCTTTTTACAGCTATCTAGGGGGTTAGTTTAGTAAAACTATCGTAGTTTCCTTAGTTACGTTCTTCGATTTACAACTATAGTTCTACTCAAGGAGCAGGAACTACAGTTAGTTTTGTATTTCAAGAACTAGCTTAAAACTACGATAGTTGACCTTTTCCCTACACTGATTCTAAAATGTACCTATTGAAAGTCCAGGAACTTATTGTAGATGTCTCGGGAAGGGGAACAAAAGTGGAAGTAAATCGTGTCTGCCTACTTTATCGTTGTACAAAATCCAGGTTGGGTAATTCGGATCTATGGCTTCAGATACTTGGCACACAAATAACTCTCCCCGATATTTAGCACATTCAAGTTGCATAGTTTCAAAAGGTTTGAACAACGAGCAAGATGGGCAGGTACGGGCATAGTTTTTCCTGTCCACCTCGAGGAATGATCCTCTAGTTTGGTATCGCGTAACCAGCGTTTTCTCTGGTGCAATGCAGAATGTGTCGAAAGGGGGTGTTGAATAGAAACTCAGCGAAACTGGACACGGTCTCTTGCTTTGACAAAGAAATCGATTCGGGAGACTCTGAGAAGCTCAACCCCCTTTGGGACTTCCCAAAATCAACTTAATAAAACAGAAGCAGCAAAAAGACACCTCTTCAAGAGGCAAAAGAAGAGGAATGAACAAGCTGAGGCTCGATCTCAGGACCTTCTCGGATATTTGTGTCAACAATGTTAACGAGATGTGATAACCAACTACACCACCCGTCCATTTAGGATTCTCTTCTGGGTATAAGGGGTCGTGATATTTGAATTCAAAAAGGTCTGTGGTGTGTGGATTGTGTTGTGGGGTATAGAAATTTTCAAGTGGAGCTAGTGGATCCGATTGAAAGGGGAAGGAACGTAGGTTGTGTAGTAACATCCCTGGAAGCAAACAACAACATTTTCCTTCACAATTCATTGTCAAGACCTTCTAGATCTCTCGAGTCAGGATATTCCATTTTCTCACAAGTTCTCGTTACGTTTTCTTTGTTGTTTCGGTTATTCACGAAGTCTCCAGATATTCATTTATACGGGGGGTTCATGCAATTTATTTCCCTATCCTACCATCTAATAACGGCCCAGCAAATCATATGCTAAGCAGCAAAAAAGCTATGACTCTAACCAATGTCAAGTCATACTCATTCCTTTCATTCTTTCCTCCGTTTCAGGTTACTCTCTTCATGGATGCGGTTCTTGGCAAGGTACTCGCCAACCAAGTTGCTCAAGAAGCATGCCCCATTCATGGTTGACCTGCGCTCTTTTTAGAGTGTTTTCTATTGAAATCATCTCAGGATTAATTCGATCAGCTTCTGTTACCACGGTCGTGGCAGGATATGGGTGGGGGTTGGGGATTACCGTGGATCTTGGGTAGCCCAGAAAATCGAGGATGGGCCCAAACGCTTTCCATTGCTGCTCCTCATCAAAATCATAGGCCAGATTTTTGGCATGTTTGGGATTTCCCAGGGAGGAGGAAATGATGTCCTGCTCATGTTCATCGAGTCTTTGGGTGGTACTACCTCCATTCTGGGGCTCGGTCATGGTTTCGGGGAAAGCGACAACTTCTTGATTCCCATAGAAATCAGGACATTCTTCCGTCGGTTGTCTTACAAGGTTTCCAGGTTGAACCACTTGTCTTTTTGGTGGAAGCATCCAAGAATGTGCTACTACCGACGGTGTCTCTCTGGTAAATCCTGCATACTCATGGTAGTTTTGGGTCTTTGGTCTGGACTGCGGAGCCGAAAATGAGATGTTAGTAAAGCTAAGATCATTTCTATTTACCTCATGCTTTTCGATTCGACGAGCAGGATTTCGTGGTGCCAGAGGATGGAATGAATGTTCGCTACTCTTCATTTTGTCGATGCGGTTTTTGATAGCGTCGGCAGTATATTTCCTCGCTTGGTTTGGGAGAGAAATGCTGGGATCGTTCATGGAGCGAAGGAACTCAACTTCCTTACTGATCTCTTCTCCTATAACTTTCGCGGAGAGATGGTTCACTTTGTCATGTTCCATCCAGTAGTAAAGAAGGCTGTTCTCGGTCTCTGTCCATGGATGGCGTGTTGGGCGGGGGTTTTGCTGAAAGTCCATTTTGTATGTTGAGTCAAAGTTTCCTATGTTACTTGGGTTTCGAAGGTGGACGAAATTATGGAAGGAATAGTTGATCGAGAAGCTAACTAAATACTTAGGCTTCTAACGTGTTCACGGATGAACAGTTCATTCTGAAGTGAATATATTCAAAGGATATGCAACAAACTAACATTCACCATTCATCCGTAAAGAGAACTTTTTATTGTACTGAACAGACATCACTAGTCATATGGTCTTCTCACAACGACAAGAATAGCTATTGTTCGGAATAGTCATCGAACTTGCATAAAACAATCAAAACATCGTCGAATTCCCCCTGTCACTCCTTCAACTTCACTCACTTTCTCCAATAAAGCTGATTTCTTTGAACATCTCAACAAAACAAACAGCCTTAGCGACGAGATCATACTACTTCTTCATGGTTGTGCATCAATTTTGCGAGCCGAGAAGTAGTACGCTTCTTTCCATCTTGAAGGCTGGAACTCGACTAGCTAGAGGAATGAGAACAAGTACCCAAATAACAGATGTACCGTTGTGGCTCCCAGAATGACTAATTTTCACCGCACATGTAAATGTTCCTTGAGGCTAAGGTTGACGTTTGGGTTATCAGCCTTCCCGCGACAGGTGCCCTGGAGATGCTTGCTGTTTCATCAAGGAAATTTTGGTGGCAAGTAGTATACTACACTAAAAAGCCCACCATACGACATTACTATAGAACCCTTTTTCATTCTCTAGCTCACTATCTTCTTGATCTCCCAAAATCACAAGACTGTTCTCGTGGAGGAAGTTCTTGAAGTTCTCGGGATAAAATGAACTTCCTCTCGTCAAGCTTTGGAAGTTTCTTGACGAGAGGAGGTTCTGGAAGCTTCTTACCCAGTAGGCTATGAACACGTCTCCCTCTTGTGTTAATGGAATGGGTTGTAGACAATAACATACAGTGTGTTTAAATGAAGATCACCTTTCGTCTCCCAGATCCTTCCACTCTCTGTCCCGTCTCCCTCTTTTCATGTGCATTGCGCAAGTGAATTTCTACCCATCTATTCCAGGTCACCTAAGAATTAAAATACTATCCCCTCCAATAATTTCCTAAACAGAAATTTCTAATACGTTTGTCCACGCGTTATCTACCAATTCTTTCTTTAAAGTAAAAAATCACACTGCGCGTGCATTGTGTAGCGGAAATACAAGCAAGCCTATTAAGAACCTTTAACCAGATTTTATATAAGAGCCCTAAACAATATGCTCTGCCAATGAGAACGAGGGCTTGACAAAGAGACTCGTTTTTATTTGCTTGGCAATTTGCACTGTAATTTTTCAAATTTGCATAATTACATCTTTCATCAAAATAGGAGTTCGGTTAATTTCGGTAAAGTCTGTAAACAATGAGTTGGCACCATCCACCACACTGATTGAAACCCTCTCTGAACCAAACCAAGTTTCAAGTGGACTATCTGCTCTAACGAGGAAGATGTGTTATAAAAACTGTTTTTGGGAGGGCTGTGCAACACCTGTGCAGCACCACAGCAATGCACTGCAAGTACAGTCTCACGAACAATAATTCTAAAAGTCCAAATTGAACGTGGAGTAGTAAGCGACAAAGGAAGTGCAATTCAATTAATCGTGTTTGTTGTTGTTGTTATTATCTTTGTATGATGTCAACTTGAGTTTTGTGATAGTCACATCATAATTTTGCAGGGACAACTTTAGGACAGCACAACTTGGTATCATTTGTTGAAGCGATAAATGAAACTAAAAGAAGCATTTGTATAATGCTTCTGATAGCCTGGCTTGTTGATCGCAGTAGCAGTAATGCTGGGTGAAATGAGTGTTGAGAAATTAGAAAATTTTGATAGTAGTTCTGTTGCCCCGTCGATTTGCTAGTAGAAAAGTCTTTCGCAACGCTTGACGCAGCCTATCCCTTCTTCACAAGAGCAACTCAAATTCTTCATCATCACAGCGATTCCAAACTCTCCTGGTTTTTTACTTTGCGTTGCCATTGCCATTGCCATTACCTTTGATTCGCACCACCTCAGACTCGCACCACCAAGTCCACAACATCCTCTCCAACCACCAACCTCAAACCCTCCTCACTCCCAACCCAACCACACCACCATCGCTCTCTCCACCAATCCAATCAAAATGGATCCAGAAGAGTCGAGATCACTCTGGACAAAGGCCGAGGACGACCTTCTTCGGGAGGCTTTGAGAGTGAGAGAAGGAAAACACTCGATTGGGGAGCATTTTACGTGGGGAAACCTTGTTGAATATATGAACGCCCGCAGAGAAGAGGGAGGACGGCTCTATACCATAGGAAAAGTCCAAAAGAGATTGGCAAGATTGGATCAATTGCCTGGTATGGCAGCTGGCAGCGGCCAAAATGCTGCAAACCCACCACACCCACCACACCCACCACACCCACCACACCTACCACACCTACTACACCTACCACACCAACCTGCTCTCTCCTCCCACACCCCTCTCGCCCAAGAATGCCAAACAGGCATTCTTCCACCACCATTTCCTGGCGTCCGCCTCAATTTGGGGCCAACAACGTTCGCCAACACAACCGCCGGTCTCTCTGTTCCCCACCAAGCCAACAACTACCATGAACGAGCTAGTAGTTTTAGTACTTCCTCCCCTGCCGGAAATGGGTTCGCATTTGGTGGAAATGGGCCTCAAAATGAGGGAAATGGTGCAATTGAAGGAAACGGGGGCAATGATGGTACGCTTGGTGACTCCGCAGAGGATGATAAGGAGCTTGAGGATTACTTGGAGGACATGGGCTTTAGAAGAGACTTTTTAAGACGATAAGTCAGACCAGGAGTGTTAATGTAATTGTAGATTATTGTATGACCACAGCATAATTGACATTTGCTTTCTTTTTTGCGAATTTCAAGCGTTTTACTATGGAAAATGAGTCTTCATGGTAGTGATATGTGAAACAACAGCGCTAAGAAATATCTTTTACAACTAGTGAAGAAGTTATTCATCTTTTATTGTCTAGATAAGTTAAAAGAAAGAAATTTCTTCACTCTCTTTAAATATAGAGATATAAATGATATTAAAACACATAAACAACCTACTACTAGGAACCTTGATTAATAAATTAGATTACCTAGTTCTTTTAAGTAATATAATTCATTAAGTTTTATAAAAATACACTTCAAATTAGGTTAAAGATTATCTAAATTCATAATAGTAAATAGTAAAGAAAAGAATAACTTTTAAATAATTTAACTAGAATATCTAATAAAGCTTTCTATAGAAAGTTAATTGTATAGTCTAAACTATACTTACTTAACTTATTTACCTTATATCTATTTAGATAATACAATCCTCTCTATTTATATTAAATAGTAAGGTTATCTATAAAGAGTTTACTTAAAGTAATCTACTAAGTAGATAAGAGAAACGTAGATTAAGAGAAACTTTACTTAAGTATATACTTCTAATCTATTAATAAACTATATTTCTATACTTTAGTATTAGATTAATTAGTTAACTAAACTAATAATCCTAAATCTTTAACTTATTTTAAGTATTTAAATTAAAGCTATAACACGATATACTATAGCGCTAGAGTATACGTAATATATATATTTACTTATATCTACTTTAACTACTAACGTGTTTCACAAGCGAGTCGCCCACCTAAGCGAGTCGCCCACTTTTTCAATCTAGTATTATTATAATGCAAAATACTCAACACTACACATTTTGTTATAACTATAGACGCTATCTAGTACTATTCAGAAATGTCGCTATCTTCTACATCTAATATTTCTACCTGACAAGTACAAGAATTATACCCCGTTTTACTACAAAGGCTATAGTGCCTGTCTACGCGAACTCTCTTCCTAGACTCTCCACCTTGTTTCTGGTCGCTAGTTTCCTTAGAAGTAATTAAATTAGCTACCTTGCCTACTATTAATGTCTCTTAACCCTTAATATACTTCCTCTTACGACTTTTACGCTTAGTTGTAGCCTTAGTTATCTCACATTACCTACGAATATAATGAATAGTAAGTTTGCCCATCCTGTTGCGTTAACTCTCTAAATAACTGTAACCCACTCACAATTACCTAGCTAAACTTGCTTTCGCTTCCCACACGTTTCTAAGCTTGTAACAACTAGTTAGGACGAAATAACCCCCATCATAAAGCCACTTTCGTCAAAGTTGTAGATATCCTCCTCTTAAATACCATATTTCTCTTTAACAGACTGTACAAGCGTAAACCATAGGCCAATAACTCGCGGATCCTCAGTCAAAGCTCGCTAACGATCATAAGAACGACTCCATTGAGTTTTAAGCTCAGGTGTACGTTTAATAAAGTTGTCCGGCCAGTTCTTGCCCACAGGCTCTCCGTCGCGCTCTCTTAGCAAATTGTTAGCTATATCTCGTACTATATTCCTTATAGGCAAAAACCCTCGCGAATCCAACTCTAATATATATCTAACTATTATATCCTCCTCTAGCTTCGTAAGTTTTTTCGAATTAGGCTAGCAATCGCGTCGTAGAGGCTTTCCAGCGCGTCGATCGGAGAGAGTCTTTCGAGGAACCTGGTAAATCTTTACAGCGCTTCGTTCAGTCAATAGCGCGTTGTTTTCAAGTACTTAGGTCACTAAAATAATGCTAGCTTCTTAAGAAGGTAATTGAATGTTGTAGTGTTAAGCCATTATGATTTAAAGTTAGTAGATGGTACGCGACTAGGAAAGTGGGCGACTCGCTTAGGTGGGCGACTCGCTTGTGAAACACGTTATATATATAAAATCTCTTATAATCTAATTAGATTCCTTTTAAGAAGATTATACTTTAAATCCTTTTACACCTTATAAAAACATTTTAGAGCTCTATTAAGAGCGTTTCTATTATACTAATATAGAGAGGAAAATACTAAGGAAAGTAGAAGGTTCTCGCTTAATCTATAGCTCTTCCTTAGAGGGTCTTATTATAACGTGTCTAACTACCTAGCCCCTTGTTATTATCTACTTAGAGAGAATAAAATTAAAAACGTTTAAGAACAAAAGAAGGAAAGAGAGAAGAGAGGTAGTAAGCATTTCAGGGTAATAATCGTCCTAGCGTGAAAGTGTTTACTAGTTCTATATAGCTCTATATAACTCTCTCTCTTCTCTTCCCCCCTTTATATTTACTCTTCTTCTTCTCCTTATCTTCTCCTTATCTTCTCCTTATCTTCTCCTTATCTTCTTCTCCTTCTACTTTTCTTAGATAGTTTAAGAATAAGAATATAAGAAATATTCTCGCGAGAGTATAATAGTAAAGATATAAGAGTAAGTATAAGTATACTACTAAAGTAAATACTCTCAGAAGAGAGAGATAAAGAGAAAGAGAGATAGAGAGAGAGAAAGTAGGCAAAGTCAGATTATAATAACTACTCTTTAAAATTTAAAATTTGCGATTTACGATTTACGTTATAAGGGCTTAGTACATCTGGGATGCCGTAGTAGTCTAAGTAGAGTATAGTTCAAGTAGCGACATAGCTTAGTAGAGTATATTAGTTACTTTAAGTATACTATGTAGTACTCTAAGTAGAGCTTTATTAGCAAACTATAGGCTAAAGTATAAGTATCTAATTTCAAATCCTTATCCTCATTTCGGCGTCCGGAATAGTACTACGAGGTCACTTTTTTGTACTACTTCAGAGTACTCCTGAGAAAAGTAGAGTATTACTCGAAATCGATTGAGTATAGTGGAGTAGATATCTACTGCTCTACTCTATGATACTCATTTCTCACACTAAGGATTATTATAGTTCCAGTAGAGTGAAATATGTTTTCCGGCTATTGCAGAAAATTGACAAAGAGGTAAGTAGAGGAGAAGGAGCATACAGACGGTGGGGAGGAAACGGAACAAGATGCAGCGATGTTTTGTAACTCCGAATCCCCTAACAATGATTGAGAAGAAGCCGGCAGCGAAGAGGTCGGTGCTAGAAGAAAGAAGAACTAGGATACGGGGTAAAAAAAGGTAGTAAATGGCATCTGAAATTCCATGGAGGTTCCAGGGGTATATAGAGGACAGTTCCATGTAAAACGTGACTTTCACGAGGTTTCACAAAGCGGTATTTGTATCATGTGCTCGCTAATCAATGCCTTCAAACTCTAATTGTTCAACTACTACATACTCTACTACCTATTTAGATGGCGTCTATTCTAATAAATGCCCGCTGTGTAAATTTGTCTACTACCTCGGCCACTTCTGAAAGTATTAATACAGAACTTTAGTGCATATCTACAAAGCTGGGGATTAGTACAACAGAGAACCAGCCGCCGCGAGGTCCCTGTCTGGCAGCGCACTCATATTGTTAGTCGTATTGGACAGAATACTAACAAGGAAGAGTCACTTCTATGGGCGGACAGAGATGATGAGTCTTACCCTGTTTCAGAAACTGGGGTAAGGGATATCAGGAGGAGGGCGAAGAAGAATGCAGCACGTACTCGGAA
>LKTO01000566.1:0-31007 GCA_001399465.1 Hymenoscyphus scutula
CATCCATCCACTTACCCGCGACCCTTTCTCGCCTTTGAGAAGCATTCAGCCGTTTCCAAAAAGTCGCGACACTCGCGCGCGTTCAACCACCAACGCCACGGTCGCAAAGTTCTTTGTCCCACCCAGGCATGAACGGGGTCCACAGGTCCATTGTTGATACAGATCAGAATAATACCCAAGCCAAACCATCGACGACTTCGTCAGATCGCGCCGGTTCGTACGCACCACAGCATGCCATGAACCCTCCAACATTTTCCCAAGCTGGCCAGGCATTTCGATCATCCAATGCTGCCCAACAGCCCTATCAGTCCTTGTCAATGGCCACGATGAACATCTCTCCTTTCGCCACCGATTCCATCAATGGCATCACTAGTCCGCAAGCGTCGAATGGTCCCTTCAGCAACAATGCGCCCTCGTCGGTCATCATTCGAAAACTCCCTCTGAATACCACCGAAGATACTTTGCGATTAATGGTGGTCTGGTCAAAGGAATTTGTAGACGCCGAAGTTTTGTCCCCCGATAATTCCGAAGATGCTGGATTTCGGTCGGCGGTCTTGCGCTTCAAATCCCATGCAGGCGCCCTTGAAGCGAAGAATATGCTGGATGGAAAACCCATTGTTGCAAATGATGCGCAGATGGTGGTCGAGATCTTTTATGGGCCGCCTTCCAGTACCCGACGCTACACGGTCGACAACACCTCGAACCCTGGACCTTCGAGTTCCACCTCATCAACAGCTTCATCCGGAGGCCCAAACCCTCGTCAACCTGCCAGGTACAACGGAAATTTCCAATCGAATCAAAGAGTTTCTCCGACTAATGGCTATCCAAGCAATGAGCTGCCCAATCCAGAGGTCAGCGCACACTATCAGAGTCTCTTCTCTCCACAGTCCCCGATCGGAAACCATTTGAATGAAAGAACCCGAGTTACGGGCAAATCTCTAATCAATAATGACTCGGTTGACGATGACGAGACTGGAGAACTTCTCAAGGACCCTGTTGCATATGCCGAAAACGGGTCTTCTTCGGTTCAAGCGCGTCGACCAACCAATCCTCAGATTCCCATTTCACGTATGGCCGGATTGTCTCTTAACACGAACAATGCTGCAGGTCCAGCGCCAATGTCTTCTTTCTCACAGCCTCTATCCTCCATCTCACAGCATACAAATCCAATTTCACCCAGCACTTTGACGAACAACAATCCACCTGTCAATTACCAGCTTGGCAGTCAGCATTATCAACGGCATAATTTCCCACCAGTCAACCCTGCTGATCAAAACCCTCCATGCAATACTTTGTACGTGGGCAATTTACCTATCGATACATCCGAGGACGAGCTCAAAGCAATGTTCTCGAAGCAACGTGGCTACAAACGTCTTTGCTTCAGAACCAAGCAGAATGGACCTATGTGCTTCGTCGAGTTTGAAGATGTTTCATTCGCAACAAAGGCTCTCCACGAGTTGTATGGGCATCCCCTTCACAACAGTATCAAAGGTGGCATCAGGTTGAGCTTCTCCAAGAATCCTCTCGGTGTAAGATCCGGTCAAGGAATGACTTCTCCTGGACCCTCGGCTGTTCAAGGCGTTATGCAAGGAATGAATGGGGTCATGCTTGGTCAAAATTCTTCGTTCAGCACCGCCAGTGGCCCTCCTCCAGGACTTTCTGCCCCACCAGGACTTGGCCCCAGTCGAATGGCATATGCGAATAATGTCAATCCTATGAATGGTGCTGGAAGTTACACCGCTGCGCCATTTGGAGGAAATACTAACGGTTGGAATGGACCCGTCTTTAATGGGACTATGACTGCTGGCGGACCACCGGCCATGCTTGCTGGAACACACAACGGATTTCCTCCTGCATACATGATGGGAAGATAGATTTTTTGACTACATCCATTGCGACAGGCGTTTGGTTTGATTTGGAGTTCTCATAATTCCGCACAGCACTCATTTTCCAACTGCCATGGGGTGGCATGATTTGTTTTCCTTGTTTTCCTTTCATGTCGACCTACAAATGAAGGCGATTTCTATTCTTGCATTCGGGGTTGCATTTTACACATACTTGTAGCGTGGTTTTCATGAGATTCCCCCATTGCGCGTCACACACTTGCGGGAGTTGAAAGTAGGATTTGGGCAAAGGAATGATGGCATGTTACGGTGTTCTTGTGTTTTGTCTTTTTTTCTTTTTCAACTTTAAATACATCTGGCGTGTGCTGTCGTTTCCGTACTGGCGTCACTTTAAAGGCTATCAAGAGGCGCAAGCTGGGCGGGGCAAAGCTCGGAATTGGCATGTTTTTCCCGAAAGTTAATGTTGTACGATTTGTTTGCAGCAGCAGCAGCAGAGAGCACTTCGGGGGGCATATGGAAATCACAGGCAGGGCACAACGGCATGGCATCTTGTTCTTTTCCAAGTTTACATGAAAAGAAATGGAGTGGAAAAATGGCGTATGCAGCGTATTTTTTGTTGCTTTTGTGTTCTTCTTTAGCATGTATCTGGGGGATAGGCACGTTGCGAATGGTAAATTTGGGGGATGGGGGTGGTGGTACTGGCTATGGCATGGGATGGCGAGGTATTTCATGATATGGGGGATGGGGGTTTTTGTCTTTTTTGTTTTTGTTTGAGGGGGGGGGGGAACCCGTGATTTTTTTGCTTTGGCATACTAAACACACTACACACAAGCGGGGGCGTTTTGTTTTATTCTCCCAAACTTGAAGCATCTATGGATTAGTTGCTCTTTTTTTCCCACTCTCTCTCTCTCTCTCTTTCTAGAATTTACAGTGGAGCGTTTTTCCTTTTCTTCACTTCTTCGGTGACCGAGAGTGAATTTTATCTTTGTAATGATTTTATTTTTGTGTGAATGAATTTGGAGGTGCATTGTGACGGTTTTGCATTCTTGATTGGTGGTGTTGTGTTTTTATTCTTTTTCCATTTTCTCTCTTTTCTCTTGATACTTGATACTTGATACTTGATACTTGATTCTTGGACCGAACGCGACGCGATAGATTTCCTTTTTTTTCCCCTTGCAGATGCCCATAGGCGACAAGATAAAATAAACAAATAAGATGGGACAAGATGAGATAAACAAATAAGATGAGATGAGTATGATATTCAGCGTCAATACTCATTTTCTTATATAGCATTTTGTTGCATTCTTGTTGTTTTATGAGGACTTGAGGCTGATCCACTTTTCCTCAATGTGCCCGGGGAGGGTGGAAGTGATATGCTACTTGTATGGTGAAAAAATAGATTAATTTAGGTAGAGGTTAAGCTAAATAGTAGTATAACTTTTACTTGAAGTTAAGTGAATCAGAAAAATAGTAAATGAGAGTCGACTGACGAAGGGTCGAGCTCGATTTGCTATTATATGTTTACACTACTTACAGTTTCTTCCAAATACAGTTGCGCCACACTAAGAGCAACACCCAAGTACGCTTAGACCCAAGGCTAGCGCCCGATTATAGTTTTTGAGTCCCGAAATCACTTGAGAAGTCACGTTCCTAGAACATTAGATGGACCATTCGATACCGAATTGGAACTCAACTCAGCCATTCTCAAAATATATCGCTCTGGCATAGCCTATGTCGGCAAAGCTGCGTACTATGAGCGGGTTTTTCCAAAGGTTTTAAGCGGCAACCCTCCGGTCTTTACGCATGGGGATTTGCAACGCAAAAACATCATGATTACACAGATTCCAGAGGTCGAAGAGAATGGGAATGTAAAGAACGGAGAACTTGAGGTCGTGCTTTTGGATTGGGAGACTGCTGGGCGGTACCCGAGTTATTGGGAGTACTCGCGGACCATGCTTGGATGTAGGAGATATGAGGATGATTGGCAGTATTGGGTGGGTCAAATTTTGGAGGAGTATTTGATGGAGTATCCATGGGCTAATATGATATTTTACGAGTTATTGTGTTAGAATAAGAAGAGAATTTTAAGTTTGTACTCTCACTGATAGCTATAATATATTTGTTGGCGGTAGATAATTGAAGGTGTAGTAACTAGACTTGTTCTTTTGTATTTCTAGAATAATTAGTTACTATAATCTGTATATTAAATAAGTAGAGTAGTAACATTTTTTTTTTGGACGTGGGGTTATTTTCCCAAGAGACTAGAAGCTTCTTTTAATATAGTGGGGGAGCTAAAACGTTTAGCTACCCACCACACTCGAGTTAGACAGATAATAGAAAATTATAGAAGCAACATCAACAAACCTACATACCGCACCGAGAAAGCAACGTAGAACTCATGGAAAAAATTCGTCAAATATGGTTGTACCTTGCCGGCATTGATCTTTGCCCTCCATAGATAACCCGTCTAGATGCATCGAGAGCTACCTATCTATATAAGCTCTTTACGACAAAATTCCTGTCCCTTGCTCTTCACTAAACATCTCAAAAGTACGCACTACAATGGCTCTACTTCGGCACCACCAAGAACCCACACCCCCAACCCCCACCCCACAAATCCCAAACCTCCATAAATCCACCAATTCTCGCCTGTTGGTGGTCGACTGGTAGACATTGTCCCAGGCCGTTCGTCTCCAAGACTACTTGTAACCAATGATCCACGGGGAGGTTACACTAGCTATGCATTAACCATCGGGAGTATAGAGTGATGAGAGAATTCGAGCCCCAGATACGCGGTTGTAGTAGTGTGCAAGCAAGACGCACATGCAATTAGCCTATCTTGGGGGGAGGAGTACAGGTAGAAGTTCATCTTCGGATGAGTTGCTATTTGGAACCTCTTTTGCTAGTTTGGGTGATTGAATGCTTTTTTTTTTGTTTATTGATAGTGTTAAGCGAGACCCACTTCGGAGGGGTGAATGACCACCAATGACGTCCGCACAGAACAGCTTGGCATTCTTCGATGAGATGGTATGAAATTAGGATGTGTTTGTGACCATCTAGTTCGACTAGCATCCTTGAGCCTGCCTGTACACCAGCAAGTGGCTTCCAGTGGCTGGAGATACGCTGCAATAAACTTGCGTCAGCTACCGAATAATTCTGATGCTTTCGATTTATTTTTTGCTCAAGAATAACTTTGTCATCGTGCAGAATACAGTGAAAGTCAATCCAGAGATACTGGAACCTCAACTTCCAAATGGCTTGGATAGAGTCTGAAAGGAGTTCGTCGGGCAATCCACTATACTAAGGGGATTTCAATGTGATTGAACATTGTCTTGTTTACCCAGGTGTAGCTAAAAGCAATATACGCTGTCTGCCTGAAATGTCATTCTACGGACTGTTTAAAGTAGTTGATGACTCGAATGGGAGATCCAGGTATTCCGGTTCTCAAAAAATTGCATCAGTAATAAACTCATTTTAATTCGTAACATCTACTTGAACCAATCCCCAACTATCCACAATAAGAATTCAAAATGCATCCCAACCCCGTCCCATATTTGCTTCCTCCCGCATTCGTAATCTCCAGCAAAGCCGTAATCAAGCCTCCAATACCCTCTCCAGCAATCATCCCAGCTGGAATGGAGAACGCACCAAGTTCATACGAGGAACTGAACTTTTTCGCCCATACAAATGCTACAAAACCACCTGAAGCCATGGCGATGGAGTATTGGGATGATGGGACCATGAATGCGAGACCGAAGACTGAAAGATTGGGGATGAACTTGTGATGACGGGCGGGAATCCACTTGTACCGTGCTATGGTGAGGAGAGAAGCAGCGATTCCAAATGCTATGGCCATGTATCCGCTTTTTCAGCTGTTAGTTTGAAATATTGACTTATTTGAGGGATGAGATCATACCTTGCAGAAGGAATGGGGAGAGATGATTGGGTTACTGCTTGAGCAACAGCTACCCAGGCCCCCAAAGCTGGAGTACTAAACGAACAAGTCTCAATACTTGCATCCAAAATACAAGGATATGCACTTGTGAAAAGTACAAATAGTCCGACGCTCAGCCATACAGCCACAAATGACCCTATGACTTGTCCATAAAACTGTGCCCGGTGGGATGCACCGAGGAGGTAACCAGTTCGTAGATCGGATACCATATCTGTGCTTTGGGCTGCTGCACCTGTTGCCACAACGCCTGCAACGAGATTTACAAGTTGTTTGTCGTGGAGTGAGTAACCGGAGGAACTGGTGACCCCACCGAAAACGAGTTGAGATGCCTTTCCGCAGTACGAAGCAGGTGCGATATCGGCAGAAGCAGCGGATTGCGTGGCAATACAAGAGAAGAGAAAACCAAGGACGATGGAGAGTACTGATACTCCAACATTCTATTGAGAGTGGTAAGCCGTTATCCAAAGCTTGTGAGGACTTAAGCGAGAGAGAGAGAGAAAGGATAAAACTTACAATATGATATTGTTTGGCGAGTACAATTATAGTGAAGAAACTCGTCAAAGCAGTGCCCGAGAGCCACATCCAAGCGGGTACTCTCTCACTTGGGGGACAAGGATCATCATCTTCATGATCCTCCCTACTCAGATAATTGTCCGCTTTTTCATGACCCCTTCTGAGTTTCTCATGCCTTGGGATTTTTGTAAAAGCACTAGCCGTAGCTAACTTTAATCCCTTCCACATCGCGGGCGCGTTTAGTGCAACTTCTGTAAACGTAGCCGCTATCAAAATCAACAATCCGGGCCAGAGTAGAAAATATCTAGCCGAAGGTCGATTAACAGGATCCGCAAGTTCCATCCCCTTATAGTTAATGATATGAGCATCCTTCTTGTTCGGGACTCCAAAAGTCAGTCCGGTTTGAATAGTGGCAGGTCCAATAATCCCCCAAGCGACAACCGACCCACTAAGATAACTCAAACCAACATTCAACCCTGTCAGCATCCCAACACCGAAGAATGCAGGTGTGAATTCAATGAACCACCCCCAATTACTAACCGCAATGGCGCTTTTCCAATCCGTAGTGTGGTAGATCCACCAGAAGATATTCCAGTCCCACATTATTCCCGGAGCATAAGTACTCGCCACTTTGAAAACACAGGCTATCCCAAAAGCACTTAGCAACACGACAGCTTTCTTGATTCCGTCTTGCCCACCACCTACAGCACCGTGTAGGTTTCGAATCGTAATCGCGGTTGCTGTTGGAGTGGGGAAAATCCCTTTCAATCGGATGATGTAGAACTTCCTCAAGGCAATACCGAAGAAACACCCGTAAAATGCACACACAGCCGTAAATGTAATAAGACGCCAAAAGTCCTTTTTTGGGTGCTCGGATAGCAGTTTGAGACGGTACATCGCTGGAATGGCACCTTCAAAGATGATGGACATGCTTCCTGCTCCAGTGGCCACGGATTGAACAGTAACATTTTCGCGAGGTCCGAAATAGCGTCCACCAAAAGCTTTGGGGAGCAACTTGCTAGTAGTTTTCAAGATTGCAAAGCCGAGGATTGCACCTATAGGTTGGTTCGTTAGCTTAGAACTAAATGCATGATGGTAGGGAGAAGGTTTTACCAAAGAGAGACGCCCCAAAAGTCCAACCACTCTTTAAACAGAGATACATATTACTCGCAGAAACAATACCTCCCAGAATAACGCCTGTAATAACAGCTCTCAAAGTAAAAGCCGATTCCTCTTCTTGAAGAAGGGGGTTCGGCGGAAAAGGTCGCGCGATATCGAGGAAAGCATCTTCGACAACCTCGACATTTGTCAACGGTTCTTTCCTATCCTCCAAATCTTCAACTGGCACTTGGCTTGGGACCGTGGCCGTTGCCGGTTGTGAAGATGGCATCTTGGCGAAATTTCCGAATAAGTGGTACTTAGGAAGCCTGAGATCTAGATTCGATGATCAAGTGAGAATCAGGAGAATGACAGCCATCATGTACTTAACACTTATTATCCCAGTTCCAACCGCCGAAATGCTAGATTGGATATCGATAACACCAAGACCTGCTCGCAGCACGCAATACCGGATTGCAGGAGAGTCGGAGACTCAAATTGACTTGCCGCATATCAAGATATCGTGGAATGTCGGACTACAGACTATTTCACTGACCCTTTTCACAACGCTTAGAGGACAGCCAAGTGGAAAATAACGATATCGAGACAAGTGACGGGATAGTGTTATTGATGTGGGCGCTTGCGTGCTAGAAGTGGAGTTAATCTATGTGCCATGGAGAAGTAATTATGGGTCGCCAAGGAAGGTATATATGGGGTTTTCCTTGACCACCTCCATAGGTATCCCACGTCTAGATACAAACCCATAGGTTTGGATTTCAAAGATTTATAAACCCTTCTTGTTCGCTGTTGGCACTGATGGTCTTATTTTCTCCCGCCCGTTTCAAGTGACGATAATTGATTATGTTTGAGTGTTAAGGAGTTGAGAATCAGGACAAGGGAACGTATTAAGCTTCCACATGATATATCTTCAAGATGTATCAATTCCTCAACGCAAGCTCGCTCCCACAGCCCTTGTATTTTTGTTCTATTTCCAGTAATTGTCAACGGAGCCATACCGACAGAGTGGGGGTAATGTAACGCCTTAAAATGCCCGCTCGGCGCTAGGGTATGCCAAGGGGGCACACGTAGACTTCCAAGTCCCAGTCCAGGCTCAAAGAGTGTCAACCTCTCTCTTTTTCCGACACAAAACCCGGTATTCTAATGAAATTCCACTCGGCAGAAAATAAAAATGAAATGTGTACTGGAGAGAACATCTTCAGAATAAATTTCAATATATGTACCACTCCACCTCCATGTACGTCACCTCGACTCGACCATCCACTGGCCGCATGCTCTCACCTCCCACCTCTTCAATTTTCCAGTCAAGCCAGTTGCGAAATCGCTTCAACTCAGTGTTTCTTCCGCTTACCATAAAATTTGCCGCGGTGGCAATATCAAGCTCGTCTCTTCTGCACAACCCGTCCACAATCATAATCGACGTCACAACATTGTATACCAAGAAGCCAAAGAACTCCAGGAAAAGAAGAACGCCTTAACACCTCGCTTCGCTAAAACCGCCCGAGACACCAAAATCGCACACAAAATCCAATCCATCTATCTAAGCTTGTGTATTCCCCCAAAACCCGACTGCCATAAACCAAAATGAGCTACCCAGTATGGGTGAGTGGTGCGTATACGAAAAATACAGAAATATAACATTGCATTCAAACGGAAGCAAGGCGCCTATGCACAACCCCAATCCATTTGCCACTCGACAATAAGATAACTCCCACCAGAGAATGAACGGATGTTCCAAAATCAGGTTGTCGAAAGGAATGGACATAGGGGAAGCTAAAGTCCCCCTTGTTGCAAGAAGGATTAACCGAGGAGGACTAGAACATGTTAGCCTACTCCTCAACAAGCCGACAACACCCTAAAGCAAAGGGCGAAAAGAATTCGTAACTTACTTTCCCAATCCCAATCCTTCATAACACCAACCCAATGCATCCTCCCTCGAACTGTAAGTTCCGGATCCATATCCTCGGTAATCGGGTCCAGTCTCTTATTGCCGCCCGAAAATCCACTTGAGCTATTATTCCTCTGTTTCTTCGCCACAGAATTACTGCTACCACCAGACAGAGAGTTATTAGAGAGCATGCCCTCAAACGAGAATATATCATCCATGGCCATCTCTTCTTCAAATTTCCGTTTGCTACTTTCGGAGTGTATCATTCCACCGTGAGTTGGGCGTCTTCGGTTCTCCTTTTCGGCTTTGGAGATTTCGTCAGCATCTCGCCGCTGCCAAACCTCTTGCATGACTTCCCAACAACGATCTACATTTCCTATCCACATTCTAGAGACCATGTTATGCCATCTGTCTTCGACCCATTGCCGATCTTCATTGTCATAAGCTTCGCATCCCGCAGCGAGAAGTGGGTAGATCTGTACGATCACCAAACGACTGCTCAATGGCACCGTTGCGAGATAAACAAGAACTTTCTTTGCCAGCTGCGCAGATGTGAGAGATGGAATCTCGGGAACAGCCTGGTGGAGGTAAAGAAGTGTTGCATAGCGATAAGCTTCTGCTGTCTGAAGAGCATGTTGAATCTCACTCGTTGGATCCTCGGGACGCTCGAAAGCAGATCCCGGAGGCGGAGACCACTGTTCGATTAATTCTTTTAGTTCAATAGCCTGACTAATGATTTGGATGGAATTGGTCTCTACCATACGGACTCTGCGGCATAGGTTGGCAACTCTACCAATGAGAGGGAAGAGAGTAGAGGCACAACCCATCAGTGGATCCACCTCGCTATTATTGGGAAACGAGTGCATATTCAGAGGGGTATAATGATCGAAATCATTACTCTCATCATCTACTGAGGTAAGACGAGCGATGACGTCCATGTATATCCAAGTATTACAGAGGAATCGAAGACGTGATAGATCATCTCCAGTCAGATTCTTCTTCTGGTGGGATATTAAGGCTTGATTGACCAGTATTTTGGCTCCTCGTAAGTGCTCGATCCCAGTACTGATGTGTTGATCCCAAGATTCAGAGAATGCTAGTACAAGTGTAGTTGCCAAAGCAGTATCAGTTCGCATCTTTTCAATACCCGAAGCAAGAGAGCGAATGCTGCGTCTCATATGCTCCATGCCATCCACTCGGAGAGCGGGCTTTTCTTTTGAAGTATGGAACGCTGTCATGGAAGCGATGGCATGATATAATGCGGGCGAATCTCTGGCTAGTGGCCATACCAAAGTCCTCCATGGGTTCTCATTTGGACCATCTTTGACAGACAGAATCCCACACGTCTGCTTATCGAATCGAAGCATCAACATTTCTGGGCTTCCGGCTTGAGCCTCGGGTTGCCTGTAAATCTTGTTGAATGGGTCATCTCCTCTCATGAAAGTTGGGGATGGTGATCGCAAGAAAGATGAAGATGACGAGGCCGATCCGTAATATATTGGACTTGCTGACATCCAACCTTCGGCATCTGACATTTGTGGTTCACGGATGACTTCTTCTACGTCGTCTTCCATAATACTGTCATTTGACATCTCCATGGGAGGGAGAAAATGGGGTTCCATGGGAGACATCGTCAAAGCTGGTGTTGATATATTGAGTGGTGGTATTGTCACTGAACCCGGTCTTGCATTAAGCTCTGATCCAGGTAACAGGAGATCAATCAATCTTGGAGATTGACCTGAAAATGATGCCCTTGGTGAGATATTCGGCGGAGCTAAATTTGCATCTTCAAACAAGCTGCTCAAGCTCTTTGTTATAGAATCTGCCTCGAATCGGGGTCTCGGCAATTCTCTCATGTATGGAGGTGTGCTCATATCAAAGAAAGGAGGATGATCGAAGTGAAGATCGGGTAAGGGGGATTGATTTGGCGGAGTCGGCGCCGCGGCGTGGAAGAAGGAATCCTGCATGGAAACATCTGCTTCGGCCTCGGCGCCGGGTGTTGAAGAGATATCGGATTTTGGACTGGCAGCTGCGATGGGTGCGACTGGCGCAAATGGTACTTCTTGCGGCTTGCCCAAGTCAACAGAAGCTGCAAAAGGTTAGTTTGGACAACCACAAGATTCCAATATCTGAAACTCACCCGTCCTAGTCTTGGGCGGGACCACTTTATTCGCAAATGTAGTCTCCTCAAAGGGCCTCCATTTGAAATCCTTCTTGTATCCTCCACATGGCACACCCCTCTTGTGGCATTGCTGACACTCCGGCTTCGTTTCGTCGCATTTCAATCTTTTGGCCTTGCAGGTAACACACCCTACCGCAAACCCCCCAAATCAGCGTCTGTAGGTCCGCTTATCAACCCCAAGATAAGAGATATAGAAATCATCAAGACATACCATTGCGACTCTTGGATTGTTTGGGTTTTACTACTCCCGTCTTCCGCTTGGGAGAAGTGGCAGATTTCGTGGGCGCTTTCCGTTTGGGAGGGGGTGGTGGTTCTGGGGCGGGTTTGAGGACTGGCGAGGCGAGAAAGGCTGTCGGGGATGGAATTGTTATGGTTTCCATCTTGATAACTTTTTGTATGGGAGCATGGACGAGGCCACTGCTGGAGGGGGTTTCTGTTGCTGACAGACGCAAATGAAACTTTTGATGTGCTGTCGACGTAACATTGAAATTATTCAAAGTCCAGAATATTGAGGGGAAGTCTAAGGTTCCCTCCGGGGGGGAGGAGGGGGGAAGGGAGATAGGTAGAGTGGCATTAGAAGTGGAGGCGAACGTGTTGATTGGCGGGGGGAGCCCAGACATTGGGGCAGCAGCCACCTGTGACGGGCGAGACGGCAGCGGAGACCTCGAGGTGGGGAAGTTACGCTGATTAGCGATGAGCAGGCGAAGCCTTCCAGGTTGTTTGGTGGGCCAGACAGAGCACTGAGACTGACGGGAGAGCAGCAAAGGAGCAGGGGCCGATTTGCTTTCTCTTTCTGGACATTTGCAGGTCAATCTCGCACATCGTGAGCCTCATCGCCAGCTTTCTTATTTTCACTGCTTCATGCTCTCTCGAGTCGAATTTTCTCGCCCTCATTTCGCCCTCCACACCTTTTCCCAGATTTGGTACTTATCGACCTTGGTCGGTATTTGGTGTGTAGGCCGTTTGTCGGGGGGGGACTGCTTGCTTGCTGATCCTCGCCTTGAGCACTGATTCGTGGGCGTTTTGGCGGGGGAGAGAGATAACAACGACTTCGCATCCGTACTCGTAGAGGGAGGAGACAGCTCGGCGCAAATCGGCATGTTACAGTGCTTCTCGTGGGTGCCATTGTACCCAGCAGGACGTCGTGCCCACGCGCTGTGACCTCTGCATCGTGTTTATGAGAGGATGGAACCGGGCGTCAAGTGATGTTGTGTGTAATGTTTGGGAAGGTGGCGAGCTCTAGATTGGGTTCGAGGGGAGGTCGCAGAGGGAACAGAAAAGTGTACGAACAGATTCAAACTAATGAAATCGAATGCAGATGTGTGACAAGCACAGAGTGGGTACACAAGATAATGGAGAGATGACTCCGGTAGAGCCGCAGATCTCGGTACATTTCCTCTTCCCAGCTGATGGGATAACAAAAGATAAAAAGAAAAGGTGTTTGGAACAAGGCTCTTCAAAAGTCCGGATAGTATCTCCACTCCAACAATAGTTGCATCACGTGTCTTTGTTGTGTTACTCTCGTCTATCTGAGAGATTTTATTTGTCCGATCTCCACCTAAACATTATAGAAGCCCCCCCCGGCCCCCTCAACGGGCAAAACGAGCAAAGTTGGTTATAAGAGACTGTGGATTTGTTGGTTCGGTAAATCCATGCCAGACTGATATGACATAAGAGGAGGAAGCGCGTGCAACGTTGCTCTGTGTACAGGTCCATTCAACCTTTGACAAATGATTGCTAAAAGCTTTCGAGGGAATAAGGAAGATCAAGAAACTGACTTTCTGTTTCTCATGCCTTTCTCAGACGATATATTTGACTATCAAGTGTCTCAAGAAATTCTTATCAAGGGAAGTATTCAGAGAGCCAAACCCATCTCCCAAACTTTCACCTGGTCTTTGGCTAACTTTAACCCAGCTGGTGACAACTTTCTTGCTCTCCTAGATCTTCTCTTCTTCCATAGACGCTGCACGATACAAGTTCAAGAAAATGAAATGGCTTCAACCAACTTGCAACCCACCAGACCACCGTACCCCGAACCCCACGCGTCAATAGGATACATATGGATAGCGCCTGCAACAGCAAAATAAAGGTAGCGGAGCCTACTGCTAATTGTAGCACTTCTTTGGTCGCAGCTGCTGGCAAGATACCATCGTATCTCCTCCATACAGCGTGTGGTGTAGTCAACAAAGCCACCTGCTGCACTACAGCGAATGCAATGCTGCTAGGAAATTAACCCCCTCAAGAAGCGCACTTGCGTCCTACTTTCCGCTCATGGTTGATAGATAATACAGTATCTTCAAGCTCTTGACCTGTCATGTCGTATTCTAGCATGGAATCGCGGTCGAAACTCGATCGCGTGACGCGCTTTTTCCAGCCTCCTGTACGGACTTCATATTTTGGTTTCGCACCAAGGCGGTGAGAAAGTTCTCACCTTCGAGGTGCGATGACTGTCCATCGTTGAGTTTGACATTTTTTCTCATGCTATGCGTCGCCGATAGTTACAGCATGCAAGATATGCACACTTCGCCCGCTTCCATTTTGCTTTCGCTTGGTCCCGCCGTCTTTTCCCCGCCTTCTGCTGCCCCCCTTCGAATATATGCGGCAAGTCAATTTCTTAGTCGCATCAGCGCAAATAGCCTAAGGTGTAGGCATTGAACATGTCGCTATTACTTGCAATCCTAATGATCTCTCTGGTTTCATTTGACTAGGTGGGAGACAACTGATGAACAAGTGAAGTGGATTTCAAAAAGCTCTTTTTTTCATTTCAAAATCATTTCCAAATCATCTTTACTTGATTGAAAACTCTCTTCCTCTAGCACATGGGGTTCAATATTACTTTTTAACTTTCGCGGCTTCTCCCTTTCAATGCCCATCTCCATCGGTGTTCTACGTCCTCTGGTACCTCCTGGATACTTAAGAGGATGGCGCATTATTCCTCGTACAAGAAATGATGATGTCCCAGGTCAAGTAGACCAGAAAATCGAGGATGTACGTAACTTGAAGTTTTCATTGTTCCGCTTATCCTTGGGCAATAGTTTACTGGAAAGGATTCATGAGTTGAAGGGTCTCCTCGCCCATGTGTCTGTCCCTCAACTACCAACTACCTTGAAGTCTCCCGGAGGCCACTTAAAGTTTCTCACTGTTCAGCGGCACCCGGCATCCTAAATAGGTACCGATTCCAATTTTTCTCCCGCATGATCTTTACGCTTTTTTTCAGAGTAATCTGGTATTGTACGACCGCAACGTGTAAGCTGTCTGAAACCCGACTTTCCATTCGTCCAACTCGGCGAAATTATCTTAGCGGCAAGCCACTCTTGTATCACAGTCAAGCTTAGTAGATTAATTTTACAGAAACCGTTGTAGGCAGCAGGAATCTGGGGAAATTGTGGCTTATGCCGAGATCCGCTACCGGTAGATGATCAGATCGTCATTTTTGTGTTTAAATAGAAAAATCAATAGGAGGTGTTCAAACACTATTGGAAGTAAAACTTTCTTCAGTTTCCCAGTCGGATTTTCAAGTATTATCGATTGAGAAAGTTAGAAAAGTTCAGCTCAACAATTGCTCTTCAATCGAGTCGGCAGGCTGAAAGAAACTCAATACGAGCTTCTTCTCAGCCTTCTAACTCTTGGCCTGCGAATGGGACCTAAAAAGTTCATCGTCAGATGCTCTGACGTCGCACAACTTGGCAAGCCTTGAAACATCAGCGCCAATCGCACGTGTGGCGCCTCCAAATTAACAGTGGGAATGTAGGATTTCGGCAGACTCGGAAATTCATCCGCCTGATGATCTTCTACTTTTGTTCGGTGCTTATGTTGTAATAACGTAGTGCTGGAATTTGGGAAGGGAGGGATATATGAATGAGGGCTTTTCTTCCTTTCTTTTGAAGAGTTCATCAACTTGACCATTGACTTTCACTCAACTTTAAGTTCTTCAAATCACGAATCATTATGTATACATTCCAAAAAGTCTTCGGCATCGTGGCCTTACTCTCTCTGAGGTGAGTCTCAATTGCCTACCTCAATTCTCAACTTGTAAAATTAACCTACCTCCCATCAGCCACTACACCACCGCCAACACAATTCCCCCACGACCAAGCCCTCGCCCATCTCCCTGCTACACGTTTACCGAGACGCTTCCCTACACCAGAACTGGTAAGTTCTCAATCCGATATCGCATCGTCCCCCTTCCACTTCATCATCATCTCACGAAGCCACGCCGTCTTTCAGAAGCTAATAAGAAACAACAGAAGGTTGTCCATCTCTCGAAACCTGTCCTCCACATATCCTGTGCATTGAGCTACAGACCACGACTCTCACCGTTCCTTGCCCAGCGGATAAATGCCCCGCTACCCCAACTGCAACAGTCACGGCTGCTTCTTCGTGTAAGACTTGTCAAACTGGGTGCGCAACTCAGTTAGATACTGTCACTGTTACTTCTTCCGGTTGCAGAGCTACTACGACTTCTGGGGGCGAAATCTTTTCCACTTTGTGAGGGGGAAGAGAGAAAGAAAAGGAGAGTGGAAATTATAGCGGTTGATGGATTTGAAAAGAGGGGGTGTTGCTTGCATTATTGAGTAAACTGGAGTTTGAGGCTTTGGGAAAAATGGAAAATTGCTTGTTAGGGAGTTGAGCTAGGTTTATTTTTGGTGCTTGGGTGGTTAACTGTTTTTGGCTTTCATTAGCTAATTATATTTCTCCCTTATTATGGGAGCTGAAAAAGAGTGAGACATAAATACTTTTCTGGAGGGGATAAATTCACTCCGACTCTCTCACATGAAATCCTTTACAGCATGTGGATTTTTGTGACTTCTTGACCACGAGAGATATGGTTCCCTCCATCCTTCGAGAATTAACTTTTAAGATAATCCCATGGGAATAAAGTAAAGGTGGGCTCATACACTCACGCCTTAAAGTGGAGAATGGTGGATACTCCAGTAGCAAAGTGACGATCAATACTTCTGGCTATTCCCGAGGACGTGGCCGAAGATATGCAGACGATTGCTACAATTCGACGATCATGAATTGTAGTAGGATAATTTTAGAATAATAATCTTTGACTGAAGCATCCAATACCACATTCACTTTTCAGGACTATTTCGTAGCAATAACGAGAACTGAGGAGGGTAAGGATATTTCATCGAAGGATAGTTGGTGAAATGGTGCCTTGTAATGGCGGCTTACTGGTTAATCTATGGATTTACTACTTCAGATCAGCGGGGTTGAAGAGGTTCAAGCATCACGTGCCTGGTTGTAAATGCCAAGCCCACAATCAGCAATCGCGGCTCCGCTTTTCTCCCCACAAAGCAGGCGGCTTTTTTGATTTTCGAAAACTTCTTGAATCAATCACGACAAATCTCGCAAATCCTCACCATTAGAATCCCATCAATTCTACTGGAAGACTGTCATCATGTCTAAAATCACAGTCGGTATGCTTATGCCCTCTCCCCAGAAGTATTCGCATCGAGAAGGACGTTTGCTAACATTTCTCGCGCCACAGCCGGAGTGCGTACCAACGTCCAGAGTCTCCTCGAGTATTCTCTCGAAACCAAGAAGAGAAACTTCCTCGAAACCGTCGAACTCCAAATCGGCCTCAAGAACTATGATCCTCAACGTGACAAGCGTTTCTCTGGAACCATCCGTCTCCCAGTTGTTCCCCGCCCAGGAATGAGCATCTGGTAGGTTCACCGCTCCAGCACATACAAGGCAGAAGGCTATGGAGAGGATCTGGACTGACGGGATAATGATAGCATTCTCGGTGATCAACACGATATCGATCGTGCCAAGCACGGTGGAATCGATGCCATGTCTTCTGACGATTTGAAGAAGCTCAACAAGAACAAGAAGTTGATCAAGAAGCTCGCACGCAAGTACGATGCTTTTGTCGCTTCCGACACCCTCATCAAGCAAATCCCACGTCTCTTGGGTCCTGGTCTTTCCAAGGGTAAGCTAAGTTGTCTTTGCCACCGGCTCTTGTCCACAAACTAATCGATCTTCGCAGCTGGTAAATTCCCAACCCCAGTCTCCCACAACGAGGATTTGAGCGGCAAGATCAACGAGGTCAAGTCCACCATCAAGTTCCAATTGAAGAAGGTCTTGTGTATGGGTGTTGCTGTCGGAAACGTCGGCATGACTGAGGATCAATTGATCTCCAACATCATGTTGGCCATCAACTACCTCGTCTCCTTGTTGAAGAAGGGCTGGCAAAACGTTGGATCCTTGACCGTCAAGGCATCCATGTCCCCACCAAAGCGAATCTACTAGATATGCATACTTCTGTTGAGCTGCTGAGCACTCTTTGCTGAGATGTTTGCATAGAGAGGGAGAGATTTTTGCGAGAAGCTAGATAGGAATCCAATCAAGCAATTATCTATGAATACACACGTTTGCATGTTGCTTGAGAATGTAATAGTGACATGGTGATTGAATTACAACTAGTTATGTGCCAGTCAATTTTTGTGCCCAATTCTCATGCACAAGTGCCGCCTTTAATTACCGACAGCCAAGCTAGCCTTTGTGTCGCAAGAAAATGCTGTCTGCTTAGATCGAGGTGTTCTTTTGCAAGTCAAGACACTCTGTCGAACGAAAGGTACGCGTCGAGGAGAGCTTCAAGGGCTCGTCATGACTTGTTAACACCTCGGACCAATATTATGTCGAAGCTGCGAGTTCAGTTAGATAGGAGGATCACAATATTTCAAAGGTCTTCCCAGGTTTGTTCAGGTTCACATCCAAATACAAATACGCATTAAGCTCACGATACCATCGTAAAGTCTCACAGGTATTAATGAGGAGACAGAGTCTGTCCACCACCTCTCTCAATCCAAAACCCAAACCGCAAAAAGCTTCTGTTCAAGCAGTTTGATATGTAGCGACCACCCCACAGTCAACATCCGATGGAATCGGCGAAGTCGGCTGGTAGGAAAGAGCGTTCACCTTTCTTCGAGGGAGCCGGGAACGGAGGAAAACCCATTTTGTCTTGCGACAGAATAACCCTCAGCAGCCACCGTAGTGGAGCACCCATTGTAATAAATGTTATAAGTATTAATTATAACCTCTACTGATGATGAAGAAGAAAAGAGGAAGTTGGAGGGGAGCGGAGGGTTAAGTAGTCAGTGGTGCATGGTCCGGGCGCTTCCCTAGCGTGAAAACTCTGGCGGAAGAAAATGGTGAAGAGGGTCTTCGTGCCTTGATACTCAGGCAGTGACAGCTCAAACTCGTAGAGTCAGGTGATTTACTGATATATATTGGAACTCCCGTCCGCTGGTTACAGATGTTCCCAAATATCTATTCTGACTATTCAGTTTCTCTATTAAGTCCGATTATAAATGGTATTATATAAAAGTCTTCTGGATGCTGTTGGTCACGTGAACTTAATTATAGAATAAGTCTGAAGGCGGGCTGTTTCGACCTTCAGGTGATCTTACTTTGCCTTATATACAATCTTTGTTACAAAATTCTGAGACAATAACTTGAATTGATCTATGTATCTGGGGTACTTATATTTACTTCGAATTTTCCAAGAACGGTGCGATGTCTAAGAGTGGGTCGGTCAATTCAGAAAGAATCACTATCTCAGCCCCAACCCTAAGAATTGTCTAAGTTGCCTGGTGGATTATCAGCGTTGATGCCTACACAATTGCTACAAATATCTTTGGCCTCCAGCTTTCTCCAGGCAAATCCCGCCACCGGGTTCGATGTCCATTTCGGTCGACCAAGTCCCGTGCCACATAACCCACACAGAGCCTCATCAACTATGTACCTACAGATGCAGCGGCTCATTGTCGTCGGGTTAGGAGTTCGGATTTAGTAACTCCTAAAAAGAATGACCTTGGCGCTGAAAAATTGTCTAGCCCTTTGAACGGATTGGTGGTTGTAGTTTTCATCGAGTAACAGTTAGTGGACGCCCTAGTCACGACGACTTTCTTCCGGGTCGTCATCGTACTTTCTTGACTCAAAACATTAGCAATCGACAGAAATACGGGGCAAAATAGTTCCTCAGACTTGAGTGACGGAAAGCAATAAAAGGCAACGTTCCCTCTTTTCCACCATGCAGTTACGAGACCAAGGTTTTCATCACTCCACGATAAAGCGCTTAATATGAAGATACATAAAGCAACTCATTGCTCCAACTCCAAAACCCTCCTCTGCACTGCACTTTTCCAGTCGTTTACGCTCTTTTTTGGCTGATCTTTGCCTATTTTCATTCCGTCACATTTTCAATAGTGTATCAATCACCATGTTGCTCCAAAACAATTCAGTCCCTACACTCTCTAGCTCATCACAGGGCCACTCTGGAACGTCCCAGCCTCAGAACCGTACGATATATTCCCAAGGAGGCAGAAGATCATCAACTACAAGAGTCGTTATCTCGGAAAAGGAGGCAACCTTGGCAAAGGAAGCTCAGAGCTCCAATCAATCTACACTCGGACCTCTTCACGACAACGAAGTCAACACCACAAATGGAAACAATATTTCCGAAATCGATTCTCCAAGAGTCGAAGAATCTACCGAGGCATTAGTTGAGCGCCTCGGACGACAGAGACCAAAAGTTTTCGGGTCTATTTGGTCCGAAATCGGGTTTGTGTTCTCGATTTCCATGAGCCAAGTTCTAGCAGTAAGAAATTCGAGTTCGACCCCTTGTCATTGGAACAAGTTGACTGACATTTTTTTAAAGGAATATTTTGTATCAGGCTTCACGGTCATCTTACCAACGTTAGCTAGAGATCTCCATATCAACCAAGCATCGTCAACATGGCCCGCAAGCGCATTTTCTCTGACCACCGCGTCTTTCCTTTTAATATTTGGTAGACTTGCCGACATGTACGGGGGCTATCCTCTGTACGTCGCTGGCTTTGCCTGGCTCGCAATATGGGGTCTCATAGCTGGATTCTCGACTAACGACATTATGCTCAACTTTTGTCGTGCTTTACAAGGCTTGGGTCCAGCTGCTTTCCTCCCAGCTGGGGTCATGATTCTGGGAAGTATTTACCGCCCCGGCCCACGAAAGAATATTGTCTTTAGTAGTAAGTGCTCTCTATTTATTCTCTTTCCTTTCAAATTACTTCTGGCCAGACATTAAAAGGGGCGGAACATCATTTAACTACTTAATCTGGGATAATGGAAATTCATTATTTTAAAAGTATAGCGAAATACTCTCTGGGGCAGCAGATACGAGCCAGAACGACTTGCTGTCGGTTTATTGTCCACGCGAGCTTGTTCCCCCTCATGTACACTTCTAGAAATGGCAATACTAACTTCAAGTAGTCTACGGTGCTTGTGCTCCAATTGGATTCTTTATTGGAATTTTCTTCGCTGGACTCACCTCGGAATATATTTCATGGCCATGGTACTTCTACATCGGAACTGTTCTCGCTGCAATCACCGCAGTTACAGCGTACCTCAGTATCCCATCGGATATTCAACAAAAACGAGAGGCCATTGATAGACCAAACATGGATTGGCTCGGAGCCATACTCAGTGTTTGCGGCCTAATTCTCTTCACTTTCGCTATAATCGATTCCAGTCACGCTCCTCAGCAATGGAAAACACCTTATATCTACACCCTATTCATCGTTGGCTCATTGTTGATAATTGCCGCAGGATACGTCGAATGTTACGTCGCAAAAGAGCCATTGCTCCCAGTTTCTTTATTTAAAGTACCTTCAATGCCCGGGCTTATTGTCGCTCTTTTTCTTACCTATGGAGCATTTGGTATTTTCTTACTTTACGCCACTTTCTACATGGGAAGTATTATGGGCGCAAGTCCACTTCAAATTGCAGCATGGTACACACCAATGGCACTAGGGGGCTGCATAATCTCAACCTTCGGAGGCTTCATCCTCCATCTCCTCTCAGGAACAGTCCTCATAATCATCGCCGGCACATCGTGGATCATCGCACCTCTCCTCTTCGCTATCGCACCCGAAGGCGCAAGTTACTGGGCCTACATCTTTCCCTCCATGATCTGCGCAACTGTTGGCGTGGACATCACATTCAGTCTCACGAATATCTTCATCACCACGTCTCTCCCGCAAAACCAACAAGGATTGGCGGGTGGTGTTATCATGCTTCTACTTCATCTGGGGATCGCTGTGATGCTGGGATTTGCGGATATTGTGAATATTTATACAGTCGATCGCCTGGGGGAGAAGGAGAGTTATAAGGTAGTTTTTTGGTTCGAGGTTGCTTGCGCGGCTCTTGCACTTGTAGTTCTTATTTTCTTTGTTAGTATTAAAGAGGCGAAGAGTGATTTGACTGTGGAGGAGAGGATCGCTATGGAGGGTAATGCAGCAAGTGATTTAGTGGGTGAGAGGGAGGAGGAGGCTGAGTCGAGTGCTGGCCGTTAACAAGTGCGATATAAGGATTGCGGTCTTACAGTTACGCAAGAACCAATTGAAGAGAGTTCGTCATTATTAATAAGAGCAAATCTTTACTCGTACTCGGTGATAATTTTCCTTCTCTGAAAAGTTTCTGCAAAAATTCTCTTGTCTGGTTTAAGACAGCGAAAAATGTTGATCATAAAAAAGCGGCATTGAAATTCTCATCAATTTCCCTGTGATGAGCCGTAATATCCAACGCCGCTTTCCTCAAATGTGTCCTCATCGACGGCCCCTCATTCCCCCGACCACACCACCAGGTCGGAAACATACGTCGGAGTTTCGGAGCGTAACTACTTTCCCCGGAATCGTCGACTGCGCAGCATCCCCTTGGAACATGACGACTGCCGTCATTTCATGCTCTGACTTATACTCAATTACTCCCTCGCGATCCGGAATTGAATTACTTTCCGTTTTTCCCAAATTTTTGGCAAGTGCGACTCTCTTCCAACAACATACATCACTTGCATTTCTTAGCCGGGGTCCTGATTTCTAAATTTAGAACGAGCTATTCTGTTTTTTTGCTTGGTTGGTTGGTGTATGCAAGACGGGATACGATTCAATCGGTTTTACGGGGGTTATATTGTAACTCTTTCCTTGTTGGGGAAAGGGCTTTGTAATTATGGATTTGTTTGAGGAGTTTATTACTTCTTCGCCGGTGGGGTTACCTGCACATATCCCGGATTTACCTGGACCTGGATCTCAACTACATGGACAAGCACAACCACTATCTCAGTTGCAAGATCAGATACAGTCCGGGAGTAGAACTTTACCGTTGAGAGAGATGGGAGAGAAGAAAACTCCTAGGTTGAGGAAGTCTTGTGAATTGTGTCGGAATTCGAAGGGGAGGTGTTGTCCCTCTCCGGAAGGGAGGGGATGCTTAAGGTTAGTACTGAGGGAGTGTGGGAGTGTGGCTTAGAAACATGGCAATTACTGATGCGTGTTTAGATGTATCAAAGAGGGGAAGCGATGTGTCTTTCTTGAGGCAAAACCGAGACCTAAGAGGGCTAAGAATTCGAGGATGTAAGCGATTCCTTCTCTTCCGGATTTTGGGAATTCGATTACTGATTCAGGGTGGTGCTGTAGACGAGTAGCTGAGATGGAAGAGAAGCTAGAGGGACTTGTGGCTTTACTACAATCCAATGCGCAGAATATCCAGAATGAACAGAACCGGAATTCTCAGAATACACAAATTCCAGATCTCACTCCCACTGGAAACAGCACTTCTTCGGCTTCACCAATTAATGCGACATCATCATCAGCTTCTGTCAATACTCCACCTCAACATCATCAACAACAGCAGCAACAACAGCCTCCAAGCTCAAAACACATAGACCATTTGATCAACTTCTGTGATACCTTTTCCCAACCACCAAATACCACGCAATCAAATATCAACCACTCGCTTCAAGCCCCTACTCACTACACTAGCTCTATATTCCCCTTTCCTGATTACGTGTTCGGGGATATGGGTGATTGTATTTCTAAAGGCGTCGTGTCTTTTGAGGAGGCCGAGGAAAGTTTGAAGTATTACAAGACTAAAGCTAAGGCCTTCCCTTTTGTGCTTTGTCCGGAGGAGGAGTTGGATAGTCTGAGGAGGAGAAGGCCGTTCTTGTTGTTAGCGATTGTGACGTTTGCTCATGGGAAGAATAGGAGGGTTCAGGAAGTTTTGGAGCATGATTTGAAGGAGGCGCTTGGGAGAAGAGTTATTATGGATGGGGAGAAGAGTTTGGATTTGTTGCAGGGGCTTTTGGTTTATCTTGCTTGGTTAGTTGTCTTTTTGCTCCTTCTTTCATTGGAGATGATGGGAAGAGATTATGATGATTATTCACTCGATTTAAGGGACGAGGAGAGCTAATGAGTTTAGGTACCACATGTATTTCCAACCGGGAAAACATCAGATGTACCAATTTTGTCAGATGGCTGCGGCTATGGCTGTTGATATAGGCATTAACAAATCGAACCATGAAAGTAACCCACTCGATATGTTGGGTACATTGAATTCTCCAAAGACACCTAAGAGCACACTCTTGGATTTGGAAGAGAGGAGGACATTTCTTGGGACATATTACATGACTACTTCGTAAGTCTCTCTCCCCGCTTCCGACCTCCACACCACAATATATGAAATCTGACTTCCTCCTAGTTACTGCCAAGGTCTACGAAGAGCGAGTCACTTGAGCTTGAATGACTACGGGGAGGAGTGTTGTCAACTCCTCTCTCACGTCACGGTCACAGAAACGGATCATCTCATTCCTTATTTCGTCCGTCTCCAAAAGCTTGCTGATGATATCAATAAAACTTTTGATTACGACAATAACATCTCATTACCAGAATTGGATGCTACGAGAATCGAGATTTTAATCAAGGGGTTCGAGGAGCAGTTCAGACAGATCGAAGCTTCCTTTCCGGAGAAGATTTGGGACAATGGTTTGTTTCTCCCTCTTTCTCTCATCCTTTTCAAAGCAAGCAATTACCCAGGGAATGGAAAAGGATATTAATCAATAAACAGTGGCAATCACACTAAACTACCACTCCCAAAAAATCTATCTCCACGAAATCGGCTACCACGCAACTCCACCATCCCCTTCAAACCCCAACCCCAACTCGAACCATTCATGGTACACCTCGCCCATCCGAACAACCCATCTCTTCCTCTCGCTCCAATCCTCCAAAAATTACCTGGACCGCGTCCTCTCCCTTTCATTCGAGGACCTCGAGAACTTCATCCTACCAGATTTCATCCGTCTCGTCTACGCCATCCTCATCGTCGGCTCGCTCACAACCTACTTCTGGGCCCCGGGATTTGACCGCTCACAGGCACGCAAAATCGCGGACGTGGATTTTTATCTTGACGCATTGATGGAGAAGATGGAGGAAGGGAGTAGGAGGATTGGGGAGGAGGGGAATTTGTATATGGCTCATATTGGAGGGTTGTTGGGGCATTATAAGACTAGATTTGCGGGTTTGGGGGGTGCTTTGCAGCAGAGGGAGAGGGGGGAGGGGTTGGGCAAGAGTTGGTGGGCTAGTTCGGGGTGGTGGGATGCGCAGGGGAAGGGGCAAGGAGGGACGGTGGGGTTGTTGAGTTTTGCTGATATGATGCCTAGTGGGTTGGTTGACAAGTATGTGTCGATACCTGAGGGGACGCATATGGGGGGGATGGGTAGTGTTGAGATGGAGGGGTGGGAGGGGATCTTGGAAGGCTGGGAGGGAATGAACGGGATGAGTGGGATTAGTATTGATAGTTGATGATGTGGTGGTTGATGGTGTCCTGTTTGATGGTGCGATGGTTGATGGGGGTTTGGCGTTGATCAAGTTTGAAAGATGGCTGGTATTAGATGGCTTGGAGTTTTGGTATAGAATGGGTGTATTGCACGTGTTATGACAGGTTGGGTATTTCCGCTCCAGAGTTTTTCATAGAATGGAAATAGATGAAGGGCGCCGGTCATTGTCGTGTGCTGTGCTCGAACTCCTCGGAAATTGCACGCAATCGGTTATCCCGAAGGAGAATATCCGAATGATCGACCGACTACTTCGTACTCATTGAATCATTTAATTAGAGTAGAGTTTGTGCTAGCCGAATGATGAAAAGTTGTTATGTGATCATTACGATGTCTTGACTCTTGACTAATAAATTCGTTATTATGATCTTCGGTAAATCACAAGATATTCATTTAATTCCTTACCAGCTGGGGCAGTTGCCAATAGTTTGTGAGGTTAAGCTGGTGAATTTCCTGCGGGGAGGAGTGAAGTGAAATGGTGCCAGCTGCCCTTCGGCACGTGTGTTGTCTCTAATATAATTAATCTCCGTAGTATAGAAAAAAGTGAGGGATGTCGCTTCTCTCACAGCCTCAGCACCAACCTCCAAAAAGACTTACGATTTAGCCCCCCCAAAAAAGTTAGTATGGGATTTCTTGGCCCAAGCTCCATGGGCTAGAAATGACGACACCTCTCGTTTCCCCGCCCCCCCTTTTCTTTCTCTACTTGATCTTAATTGTGAAGTTCGGTAGCGAGAACCGGTGTTGAGGGAATGTCCGTATTCGCATCTCTTTTTTAAAGTACCTGGTACGGAAAAAAGTCATCTCTCTGTATGTCTCGTCTTATATATGTCTTACGACATGGACAATTGAGAGCCAACGGTCCACCCGATCCACCTCTTGCATGGCACTTCTACACTCTTCTGCACCTTGTTCGGCTGAACTGGGTCCGTCGTGAAACGGCCGAGACGAGAGGAGCGCGCTTGACCTGCCATCTGCTGCCATCTGCACCAGCTGCGTGAGTCTCCTGCAACTTTGGCTGCAAGTAACGGATTATTTCACTCGACTCGAGGCGCGTTTCAAGGTCATGCCGCTGCCCCTCTCTGCCCTCTTTCTCATATTACCTCTGCCCCTGTGAAAATCTAGTTATCGCTAGCACGGCCAGTCTTTGTAGGCGAAGAGCTCGGATCAGGACTTCGCCTCGCCGTCCCGAGTCAACTTGGCCTAGTGAAGGGGCAAAAGTGTTCCAATGCGAGATTTGCTGGCCGAAAAGAAACTTGATCTTCAGACAATGCCGCATAAAGCCAGCATAAAATGTCCCTCAGGGGTTCACTAACGCAGGACCTCCTTGTGAGCCCACCTCGCCCACCTCCAGTCGTCTCGCGCGCAGGAAGTCTCTGGCTCTGGGACCAACGAGAAGGTCAGCAAGGAGCACTCGTCCAATCTTTGGTACCGAAACCAGGATTATTTCAAGGCCTCGCCTCCAACGTGACATCGTCCTCGTTTCGTCTTCGACATCGAATTTCCATCTCCCATTCCTGTCTCTTCTCATTTTACCCATCTTCCCCTCCTCTTCAATCCCAATTCTCGCGTTTGAGTTGTGGAGGACAATGGGTGGAATCGCCAGTATTTGAGTCTGTGGAAAGTCGGATGAAGAAGTCAACATGGGGAACGAACAATCAGTCCCTCGGAGGGGTCCAAATAGGCTGTCGAAGCCTCGGACAAATTCTACCAGCAATTTGTTGAACCAAGTCATCCCGAAGGCACCCAGTCGACAAAACTCTCAGTCCAAAAATCCGTCCAAATCAAGATTCAATTTATTTTCGGATTCGGGTCCAGGTGCAGAGGAATCTGCGCCTGTTGACAACGGCCAGGAGCCACGACGAAGGAAAAGAAACTTATTTAGATCGAGAAGCTCTCAACCAAAGAGTCGGACTCCCATGTTCGACCCCTTCGCACCTATAGAGCAAGACCCGCCAGCTCCAGTCGAGATGCCAGTACGAAGATATTCGGTCAACTCCAGCTCGAACTCGAACTATGCAAATTCGATACAGGACTTTCAAACACAAAGGCAAGTGAAGCAATCTCCGTCACCTGGAGACCACAATTGACCGTCGAAACAGACCAACTTTCAATGGCCGCGCATCTTTGCAGCATGTCCCGTATCCTACGCGTAACCCCCGACTTTCCTTGGTAGCGGAAGTCCATTCACCCCCACCCGAACAAGTCGAATTCACGAGGAGGCAATCGGTACGAAGATATTCAGTACATAATCAGGAGGAGGATGTGCAACTATCGACTCCTCATCTTCCTAGCAGAACGAATTCAGATATAACAAATTATGGGCCAATCAGGCGACGATCATTACTCCAGCCCGGGATTGTAACGAGAAAGCCGGTTGTCGGAAATGATTCTCGTCAATCGTTACCCTCTCAATTGAAGTCTTCGGAAAAACTTCTGGGTCTTTCCTATGATCAAGCGAAATCGCAAAGCTCCCCTTTTCTGGACTTTTCCGCGCATACACCGCCCATTCCGTGCAGTACTCCCGGCCAACGTGTTCAAACACCGAATTCTCAGGATTATGGACATATTGGAGTTTTCAAGTTAGGTTCATTGAGAATTACCAATGGAGCTGCAAGCCCCACGCCCAGTGATAGAAACAGACCATTGACTGCAAATGCCGATGATGATTATTTGACGAAGGGAGGCGACCTCAGGGAGTCAACTCACCACCCTCGTCTCAGCCAAAGAAGCAATACACTCGTCCCAGCCGATACGGTCAAGTCTCCCTGGGTTACTGTTAGACCAGCATCGCCCTTGCGACATGTGCAAAAACCTGAAAAGGAGCTATTGAAAATCGAGACTCAATTACCATTACTTGATCCTTCATTGGGTCTCTTCGATTTCAGGAGTAAACATTCGCCTACTAAGTCTCTCGAACTCGCCCAGGAATACATCGATGATTTAGTACTGACGCCTTTTTCGTTCGACGCTTCGCCACTCTCTTCTGCATTTCAAGTTACTAGTAAGCACACTGCCGTGGAAGATGATTTGTTCGAGCCTGAACCAGGTACCCCGCCACCAGAAGCAGCAGAAATAGATGATCGAATGGGTGCGAGATCGTATGATTCTGGATATGGAAGTACAGACAGTCCATTGGCATCAAAAGCTTCCAAGGGCCCTATTCCACCTAAACCCTTGGCCAAAGCAGATAGTGGATATAGTTCCAATATATCGCTGAGATCTCTGAACAAAAAGGAGCATGCGCCAATGGTTCCTGAAAAAGATCATCAAATGTTAGCATCTCGAGATCCAATATCCAGAGTTGCGTCTAGCACATATTCTGTTTCTTCGTCATCAGAAAATACGCTGAGCACCGAGCGTTCATTGCCATCCCTCCCACAAGGAAACCCGGTACCTCGAAATGTATCAGATTCTAGCCGTATTGCTCAATCCACCTCGCCAGCTCCGGTCACACCCCAAAGACACGCTTCTAGAGTACCCAGCAAGAACTCTGTCGCTTCAGCCAACACACCGGACGTTCGCGGACCCAATGTGCCACCGAAAAGCGAGAATCGCATGGAAATCACGACTAAACAGAAGCACAAACGCCAGCAGAGTTTACCTACACCAGCTTTGCAGAAGCCTCAATTAAAAAACAGCCCCTCGGGTGACTTGTCGAGAGGACGCAAAGATTCGCAGCGTGGAAACAAGGTTCAAAAACGCCCACAGTTGATGCAACCAGCTAATTTAGCGCCGGTTTATACCGTTCAGGCTATGCCCAACAATACATTTAGCGTGCCTCCTGTTCCCAAAGATGCGGAAAGGAAGCTTGAGGAACGTGTTGGCGGCTTTCCCGTCGCTTCTTTTCCTAATACGTTTTTTGGTTTGCGTAAATCTTCTAGTAAGGAGACTTTGGGGACAATCTTCTCCGTCGGGAGTGCTGAAGTTAGAGAAGAAATTCTTTTTGCCCGACTTCAAGGAAAGTTGCCAGCTGTTCCTTCTCCCATTTCAGAAGTTCCCCCTCGAAAGCCAGAACCCAAGAAGGAATCTAGACCAGAAACCAACCGCAGGGCCACGATACAGCCAATTTCAAATGCAGTGCCTTTTTGGAAGTCCTTTGATGCTCGAAGAAAGTCTTTGAAAGCTCGCTCGAGAGAACCTAGTGTTGCACCAAAGACCACGGAACAACGAGAAGAAGAGTTTGAAGCTCATGTCACTCCTTTCGAAACGGTATCAACCTCTCTCGGCAAATCTCCATATGATGTGGCGGCTGTTTCGACCAGACCAGCCAGCTCAGGGGCTTCTGTGAGAGCCAAATCTTTAACCGAGCAGTTTGAATCTGACGCAGCAAACCGCTACCAACGATCTCGTAATGTTTCCGAGCAATCTCAGGCTTCCACGGTTCTCCAAAATAAACGCTCCTACGGCTCGATCAAAGCAGGCAATCCTTTTGCTTCTGGGAAATCCTCTCCCGTCCATTCGCGTGTTGCTCCCAGAGATAAATTTCCACCACAATCCCACAGTAATAGGGGATCATGGAGACTAAATTCTCCACTGGCACTTCAAGCTTCTGTGCCAAACTCACAGGGAGATGGCATTCCAATTCCGGCGCGAGATATGAAACAGAGGAAGCCACCGGTTGCTATGCAGACTCAACGCAAGACGCAACCCCGTCCACGATCTCAATCAAATGGCCACCCTGCACCCAACGCGTCACCATCTCCACCAGAGAGACAAGCACCACAACCTGCAGTGGTAGCATCAGTTCACAAGGAGACGCACGATCAGTGGGCGGCGCAAAAGAGCTTTTGGGCAGAGAGGAGAAAGTCAGCTGGTGAGGCCATGATGTCGAGGAAGAGTATCGAACTTGGCTCCAGGCCAGGCAGTACGAGGCCTTCTTTTGATTCTCAGCGTGAGAGGATGAACCAGGGGATGAGCATCCCAAGAGCCAGCAGTGCACGACCCAGCAACGAAGTTCATCATCAGCAGGGTTGGAATAAACCACAAGAATATCAACCTTGGACAGGCCACTCCACAGGCAATCATCGCAACTATTCTCCGCAATGGCAACAACAACAAACACCAGCTTCTTACCATCACACATACGGCAACGAGAACGCGTATCCACCGCAAGAGGAATACTACCCTCAAGCTGAAGCAGAATTTTACCCTCAACACAATGAAGGTCAATATTACCCTGATGACCAGGGAGAGTACTATTCGCATCAGTCGCATGGGGAATACTACGCTCAACCAGATCTCAGTGCGCGTCAGAGCCAGGAGCAGATTGTGATGAACATGCATTCTCGAAAGAATAGTACCAACGATATGATGGCACTTGAGGGATGGGATTTCGACGTCACTTCTCATAATATGCCGAGGACTCCGCAGAGAATCCGTGCTTGAGATGTTGCTTACTAAACGCTCGTTCGTCGGCGGCACGTCACTCCTTTACTTTTACTTTTCCTTCTGGAGGGTAGCAATGTTACGAATTACGAACACACGAGGAGGAGATGGACTGGTCATGTATACGGGATACATACCAGTCTTCCATCTCTTTTCCTCCTTTTCCTTTCTTTTCCTTTTTCCTTTTTTGGTGGCTTTTTCTCGCATACGCATACGCGCATACCTACATTTTTTCTTGGTTGCGATACTCTTTGATACCACATTTTCAGCATACACACAAACAGGCACGTATGACACGTATATGATGCATAGCATAGCACAGCATTTTCACCGCTCTTTCCAGAGCCAGAGATCCTTTTATTGTTTGACCCCGTTCTTTTTTTTTTTTTTTTTTTTTTTTTTATTTTTTTTTTTGGTGTGTTTGTGGTGGGTGTTTGGTTTTGGTTGTTTTTGTTTTTTTTTTTTTTGTT
>LKTO01000567.1:0-30953 GCA_001399465.1 Hymenoscyphus scutula
ATAATATAGTTTATTAGAACTCTATATATATTAGAACTCTATATACTCTAAAATCTATATAAAAAGCTACTTAGTAAGTAGCTCTAACTTTTTATTCTATTAATAAAAAAAGCTAAAATTAAAAAGCTAGTTTTAGTAGTATATAAAGAAATATAAAATAGAGTTTTAGATATATACTAATTATAATTACTTAGTTATTAAAGAAATAAAAAATAAATTATAAATATAGAGGTAATTTTAAGCGAATCGTTAACTATAATTAGTAAACGTTTAAAATTTTATCTTTTACTTATTTATATAGTAATAAAACTAAAATTTTAATTTTAGCTTTTTTAATATATAAACTAAAAAGATAGAGTTACTTACTAAGTAGCTTTTTATATAGATTTTAGAGTATATAGAGTTCTAATATATATAGAGTTCTAATAAACTATATTATACTTATCTATTTAGATTATTCTTTTTCTTAATAATAAGTATATTTAAGAATATTAGTAATTTAGATTTTTAAATATATTCTTTCTTTATCTCTTTCTAAATATAATTCTCTAATAAGACTAGATTACTCTAGTTATATAGTTAAAGCTTCTACTTTCTAAGATTATAATTCTCTATTAAGTTAATCTTATAATTCTATAGCTAGTATTTAGAGAGAGTATATATATCCTCTAGTATTATAAATTATATATATATATAACTAGTAAAGACTAGACGACGCTCTAATAGATTAAGTACTATTATATACTCTTATAGTATCGAGAGATTAGTTAGACTAGCTAAGCGATCTAAGGATTTCTCTATTCTAGAAATATATAACTTACTTATCGAGTTATATAACTATTAGAGCTTATAGAAGCTTATATTAGAGCTTAGAATCTAAGGATCTAGAAGATTTAACTATTAGTATATAAGAACGAAGATTCTATATAAGACTAGTATATCTACTATTAGATAGAAGCTTTATATTTAACTTAATATTATATTATTATTACTATCTTAATAGCTTTATAGTTAAGTAACGAGTTTACCTTTAAGTAAACATCTAGTTCGCGATTAAACCTCTTTATAAGTAGCTAACCTAGCGATACTTAGTTACCTTAGTTAGTTAGTTTAAGAATCGTTATATCTAGATCTTTAAATAATTTTATAAATTCTCTATACTATATAGATATTTCGTTATTAGCTATCTCGCTAACCTATAGAGAACTCTTAGTAAAGTGTTCTAGCTTCTTAGAAGAGGTAGCGCTAATCTTATTCTAGCTATATAGTTAATTCTATAACTTCTTATATTTATATTAGTTAAAGGTTATTATATAGATCTTTTAATTAATATCTAGATTATATTCTTTAATCTAGATTATACTAGAAATAGCTTCTCTAGATCTTATTTCGATAATATTAAATTATATATCTAAGTAGTATTCTTTAATATTAGTATTTATTAGAATAGTTCGTTAGTTAATTATTCTATCTTAGTAGATAATATCTAATCTATTAATAGCTTCTAATTAGTAGAGCTACTTAATTCTTTAAATAGAGATATTTAGCTTCTTTATAGCTATTAGAGAAAGGAAATTACTAGTTACTCTAGAGTTAATAAGAATCTAGAGTTTCTTTTCTCTAATTCTTATAGTAAAGAATATTTATTATTCTTCTAAGATAGTATATAGCTTTCTCTTCTTATATATAGCTCTAATTCTTTTCTTACTATAGATAAGTATCTATAGTATTATCTAATTATTTTTAGTATAAGTTATCTTAAAATATATTTTATAAGCGAGCTAGCTATCTAAGCGAGTTAGCTACTTTAAAACTTATATAAAAAACGTTTATATATAACTATATACTTTATATATTTATTAATAAAAGTATCTAAAATTAAAATTTTAAATTTATTATTATAGAATTACTTTTTATTCTTAGTTTTTAAGTATTAATTATCTTATATTAAAGTATTATTTAAAAAAGAAAAAATAGTTTATAAATATAGAGGTCTTATTAAGCGAACTATTAATTAAAAATAGTAATAACTTAAAATTAATATTTTTATAATATTAAACTTTTATTTCTTTAATAAGATTTTAATTTAGAAGTTTTTATTAATAACTATATAAAGTATATAGTTATATATAAACGTTTTTTATATAAGTTTTAAAGTAGCTAACTCGCTTAGATAGCTAGCTCGCTTATAAAATATATTATAGTTTAGCTAGTTATATTACTTCTCTATTTACTTCTAAAGACGATTTACTTCTAAAGCTAGGTTTTAGTATTCTAGTAATTTCTTCTCGACTAGCTTATTACTATTTAATAAAATCTATTTAAATATCTACTAGAAACTATATATCTCTAATTTCTAGTTCTAAGTAAGTAATATTTAAGAGTTCTAGAAACTCTTATTTCTTATCTAAGTAGATAGTATCTAGAGATACTTAAGAGTATTTTAACTCTAAAGTCTCTAGTCTAGTTTTAATATTTAGAAAATAATATATTAGTTCTAGTTACTTAGTACTAAGAATTTATCTAATATAGTTATCTTATAACTTTTAGTAGTATAAGATATCTATAAATTAAATTTATTTCTCTTAAGATCTATCTATTAGTTACTATTTTCGAAATATCTAATAAAAGTCTATATTTTATCTATTTATAGTTTATTATTCTAATATTCTCTATTAGAAGATTCTAATAATTTAGATAATAATTCTATAGATTCTAATTATAAATCTAGTAGTAATAGTATTTCTTATAATACTATTATAGAGTAGTATTAACTTTCTCTACTTATATTCTTTATTCTTAAGCCTTAAGCTCTTTATCTATAAGTTTAGTTTCTTTAAAGAATACTATTACTTATTAAGTAGTAGTATTAGTATATTTCTTATTTTCTTTCTAGAATTTATTTACTTTTTTCTAAGTATACTTATTTAATATATATCTAGACTAGCTATATAAATAGTATAAGTTCTATTCTTATCTATAGTTATATTCTTTCTAAGAAAGTTCTCTCTTTTAAAAGAGTTTTATTTATATAGTATTTACTTACTTATAATTTCTATTTTACTTCTAGTAGTCTCTCTCTTAATATTTCTAGTAAGAAATAAGTTTCTTAAATTTCTATAGATAGTTATCTAGCTATACTATAGCTTTAATTATAGCTATAATAGTATAGCTACTTTTCTAGACTCTCTAACTACTAAACTCTATAATACTACTAAATTAAGCTTAAAATAGTTAATTTAAATTAGAATCTAATAAACTAGATATATCTATAACCTCTAAGTAGGTTCTTATATTATAGCTAGGTTTATAGTAGATACTATAGACTCGACTAGTTCTTATAGTACTACTTTAATAGACTCTCGCTAATATCTTCGTCGTGTCTCTTTTCTTTAACTAAGCTCTTATTCTTTAAAAGCTACTCTATCTATAATCTAGTAAGAGGTCTAGAATTCTATAAACAAGTTCTTTTTATACGTCGCTGCTTTAAAAGAATCTTATTTAGCTCTTTAAGTATTATAATTCTATTAGTTATAAGTATTAACTTATAGTTAATTATAACTATAGCCTTTACTAGCTAGTTAATAGTAGTAATAATCTAAGTTAGTAAACTTCTCTAGTACTTAGCTATCTAATCTTTAATTAGAGTAGACTATAAAATAGCTTTAATTATATTCTTTAGCGTCTAAGAGACCTAAGGAAAAAGTAAACTAGAAGAGGTTCCTTAGAGAGAAGACGTCTATAAATAAATATCTAGCTTTAATATTACTACTTATAGGCTCTAAGATACTAAGCTAGACCCTTAGAAGCTACCTTTAACGTTTTTTTCTATAAAAACTATAGTAAAGACTACTTTAAACATAGAAAAGAACTTGTTCTTAGTAATATATATAATTCGAAGCTAGACTAGATATAATATCTAGTTACTATATATCTATTTTAACAGGCTAAAAAAGCTAATATTAAGAGGCTAAGTTAAGTATAAGAAATAAGAAGATAGATATAGTAGTATTATATTATTTTTCTTATAGTATTTATTAAACTTAGTATTAATATAGCTCTTATAACCGTCTAATATAAGTATCTAATAATAGCTAACTTAATATACTTAAGTTACTTAATTAAAGTATTTAAGCTATTCTAACTCTATATTATTATCTATCTAACTATTTTAAGTTATTTTAATAACCTAATCCGCTAGTATATTACTATTCTAGTACTAAGGCGCGAGGTAAAATCGACTTTAAATATATAGAAAAGAAGATACTATATAGTTATCTACTATAACTATATAAATTACTATAGTCTATTCTCGATTACTAGGCTAAATAAGCTTTAGATTAGACTATTAATTAGAGTATATAATAACTATCTTTTCGTCGATTATATCTATTATAAAGCTAGTCTTGTCGAAGTTATAGAAATTAGAGTCTTAGATCCTATACTTTATATATATATTTATAATTAATCGAAACTATATACTTAACACGTCTAGATCTTCTAAGAGAGCTCTCTAGTAGTTATAGGCGCGCGAGAAAGATATATAGAAAGCTCTAGTCGTTATTAAATAAAGTAGAAGGTCTAGTACTTTCTAATATATCGCCTACTATACTTATCTATTAGAAGGTCGGCTATATCTTATATATCTACCTTCTAGAGAGGAAACTCTCTAGTATCTTAGTTAAGAATATATTAAATAATCGCCTTCTCTTCTACTAGAGTTAGATTCGACTATCTATACTAAGTGTTTATCTATAAGATATAACTAGCTATTCTATACTATAATGTCGATTAAGAGATATTAAACTACTTTACTAGCTTATGTTAGCTTAAACGCGAGTTCGTTTACTTTACTTTAATTATTTATATATAAATTATTTTAATATAAAGAATCGTATCTAGTAGTTATATAGTTAGTAGTAGAGAAAACTAGCTCGCTAAGTAATATAGCTTACTAAGTAATAAAATATATTATAGTTATTCTTAAACTTATCTAAGTTAAAGTAGAAGTATATATCTATTTAAAGTAGAAATAAGTTAAGTTCTTATTATTTTTCTTAATAGATATCTAGTTATTATAAATTATATATTAGTATATAATAAGTAAAGACTAGATAGCGTTCTAATAGATTAAAGTACTATTTATATATCTAACTCTTAAAAGTATTATTAAGTAAAGGCTAGATAATATAGAATCTTATTATAATAGAAGGTTATATAATAGAGTTCTTAGAGGCTATAGAGTTCTTAATATTTAGAACTCTCTTTTAAGTAAGAGACTCTAACTAAAAATAAAGGTTCTATATAAGACTAGTATAACTACTATTAGATAGAAGCCTTATACTTAACTTAATATTATCTTATTATTACTATCTTAACTACCTTATTTAAGTAACGAATTTACCTCTAAGTAAATATCTCGCGATTTTAACTACTCTCTATATAGTAACTAACTCGATAAGACTTAGTTAGTTTAAGAATCGTTATACTAGTATCTTAATCTAGATAGTCTTAAGTACTTTAACCTTATATAGTTTAGATATATTAGATATACTAATATTATTATTATTAGGTTTATTCGTTTCTTAAGCTATAGTCGATAGTATACTAGTAGTAGTTTCGCTACTAGCTAGTAGGTTAACTCGACTAGTACTAGAGCTAGTAGATATAACTAGTTTTTAAGTAGTAGAGGCTATTATAAATAAACTTCTAAGCTATAGTACTTAAAGTATAATAAAACTTAATCTATCTAACTAAAGATATTATTTTAATAGATTAGTTACTATATAGAGAGGTTTATATCGCGGGTTATTTACTTAGAGGTAAACTTATTACTTATATAAAGTAGTTAAAGCTAAAAGGTATTAATAACTAGGTAAACTAAGTTAAGTATAAAGCTTCTATTTAATAGTAGATATACTAGTCTTATATAGAACCTTTATTCTCTAGTACTAGCTTACTAGACTAGTCGCTCTATCGCTACTAGACTAGTAGATAAGTTATCTTATCTAGCGAGTTATATAATAAATAATAAAAGGAAAATTTCTAGATCGCTTAGCTAGTCTAAGCGTTTTTATTTACTATAAGAGTTCTAATAGTACTTAATCTATTAGAACGCTATCTAGTCTTTACTTATTATATAACTAAGTATATAATTTATAATATCTATAGTCTCTAGAGACTCTATTATATAATCTTCTATTATAATAAGATCTTATATTATCTAGTCTATCTTTTAATAATACTTCTAAGAGTTATATATAAATAGTATACTAATCTATTAGAATACTATCTAGTCTTTACTTATTATATATTACTACTTAGACAAGTATCTAGTAAACGCTCTTAGCTAATTTTTAGCTTATTTTTCGCTTATAATACATCTCTTTCTTTTTAATACTATTACTTATATATAATATAAAAATAAGTGTTTTCGTAAAAAAAGTAGTAGAAATTAAAGCTCTATCTCTAGAAATTATTATCTCTCTTATACTTAATTATCTTCTTAAAAGTCTTTCTAAGATTTATAATCACTCTATCTATCTCCTTCTAAGAAAACTACTTCTACTCCTTAATCTATATATACTAAAGTTTCTCTCTATTCTTAGGTTATCTTCTTCTCTTATATAACTAGACTTATATATACCTCTATATCTACTCTATAGTATTTATATTAGATGACTAGGTAGAGTAGAGAAGTTACTATATAGAATAGTAGTATAAAATCTCCTTAGTTACTCTATAAGAGTATAGGCTAGTATTATCTATAACTAAATATATCTTCTTTTCTCTTTCTATCTTATATAGTTTCTTATACTAAGAAATAAGCTTTAGCTTAAGATATCTCTTATAAAGTCGATACTAATCTACTCTACTCTTACCTCTATCTCTTCTCTTATATATTATCTTATATAAGAATTTATATAATTCCGCTCTTCTTCTAGATACTCTTCGTTCTCTACTTATTAGAGCGTGTAGTAAATACTCGTGAATTAAACTATAGAGGTAGACTTTATATAAGAACGAATAACTAAAGAAAGAAGTAATAAGAAAGTAAGATAGATATTCTTATAAGAACGTCTATTCTTAAGCTAAGTAATACGTGAAAACTAAGCGTATAACTAAGTGTATAACTAAGCGTATATATAAAAGTTATATATATATATAAAAGCTATAGTTAGAGTATAACCTCTAATACTACTAGTCTAGTAGTTCTTCTTAGTCTATTTCTACTACTAAAACTCCTTCTCTATATAATATAGCTAAGTTATATTAGCCTTAGCTAAATAAGTCTTAGTCTTCTTAATCTTCTAGATAGTCTTAGGTTTATAGATATAGTAGAGACCTTAATAAGAACTAAGATAGATAGCTCTAAAGAACTACTTATCTAAGTATCTCTTTACTATCTCTAATTATATATCCTTATAGTAGTACTCGTTCTTCTTTTACTAGTACTAATCTAGTCTATTATCGAGTTCTATATATAAGAATATAGTATCTATCTATATAATTTAGAAGAGGTCTATCTTAAGAAGTATCTTAGCTAACTTAACTTGTTGTTTTATAAGAACTAGAGTAAGTTTAGACTTAACCTCTTCTCTTATAAAGAAGTAACCTATATTATATAAGACTTACTAAAAGAAGAACTTAGAAAGATTATCTTACTTATTTCTATTACTCTAAAGTCTAAGCTTATAAAGGTAAGTAATATTAGTCTTTCGACGTTTCTCTTATAATTTTATAACCTTATCGATAATCTATTTATATAGCGTATTAGTAAGCTTAAGAGAGTAGCTAGAATAAGGCTTATTCTAGACGTTAGAGAGTATATAGAGACGCTAACCTTATATATATCTATTCTAAGTATATATTATATTCTTCTTTACTCTTCTTCTAATATCTCTTACTCTAGTTTCTAAAATAAAGTAAGACTTATTATCTCTATTCGTCTATAGAAGTAACTCTTTCTTATTAGTATTCTATCTAATATAACTAATAATATAAGTACGCTACTAGATAGAGACCTTATAGCAGCTAGTTTTCTTTATAGACTCCTTATATCTCTTTAACTTTCTATAGTTTTTAGCTATTTTAGAGTTATAGTTCTAGAATAATTATAAAAATAAAAGTATATATTAGAGTAGAAATCGATTAGTTTTAGTACTAAATCTATACTAAAAAGTAGTAACGAGCTAAAGAGCGTTTACTAGATACTTATCTAAGTATATATTAATAAAAATTTAAGAGACTTCTTAAGAAATATATAGAAGAATACTATAATAAGAGAGAAGACTAGCTAGGCTATATAGAAGCTTAGAGTATATCTAAAAAGAGAATTATACTTATATATATTATTACTAAAGTCTAGGAAATACTTTATAAGTATAAGTAAGAGCTTATTAAGAATTTATTTATAGATAATATAGTTTATTAGTAAGTCGATTACTTTTCCTTAGTATAAACTTCTAAAATTTTAATATATATTTTCTTAAGTATTTATTATAGAAATTTAAACTTAAGAAGAGTAAGTTATTCTAGCTATCGAGGTTATTTAAATGTCTAAGAAACTAAGTAAATACTTTATAGTAAAGATCTATAAAGTACTATATATAACTCTTTTTAATAGAATAGCTAGCTAAACCTATCGCTCTAATTCTAAAGCTAATTATTCTAAGTTAACTAAGTTAGAGAAGAAAGTAATTATTTAGTATATACTCGATATAGATTCTAGAGAATTTACGCCTTAGCTTACTAGTATAGAAGATATAGCTAATTTTATTCTTAAATTATAAGAGAAAAGATATATTAGTAAGCTCTAGGTATATTAATTTATATAACGATAACTAGTCTTAAAGATACGTTTTAATCGCGTTTATAACTTCTAAAGAGTCTTATATAAAAATTCTAAGCTTATTAGTATATAGTTTTAACTAGTAGAGAATATAAGAGTAAAATATAGTATTTAAGACTATGATTTTTAGAACTTCGACGAAACTAGATTTATAATAGATTTTATTTATTCTAGAATAGTTATTACTCGAGTAGACTAATATAGTAGAGGTAAGATAGTTTAGCTAGATAATCGAGAATAGACTATAGTAATTACTTATATTAATAGAGAGAGCTTAAGTATTTCTCTATTCTTAGTTATTTAGAGTAAGAGTATTACGAATTATATATTAATATATAATAATTAAAGACTAGATAACGCTCTAATAGATTAAAATACTACTTATATATAACTCTTAGAAGTATAGTTAGATAATAAGCTAGACTATATAGAATCTTATTATAAATAGTAAATTATATAATAGAGTCTCTATATAATAGAGTTCTTAGAGGCTATAGAGTTCTTAATATTTAGAACTTCCTTTAAGCGAGAGACTCTAACTAAGAACGAAGGTTCTATATAAGACTAGTATATCTACTATTAGATAGAAGCTTTATACTTAATATAAACCTCTTTATAAGGAATTTAACTCGACGAGACTTAGTTAGCTAATTAGTTTAAGAATCTTTATAAAGAGCTATCTCTCTAACTAGTATACTAATAGCGGCCTCTTATCTAACTAGGTTATTAAACTAATAAGTAATAGTTAGATAAATAATAAAATAGATCTAGAATAGTTAAAGTACTTTAATAAATATACTATATCTTATATAAAGAGTCTATATTAAATACTAGTTTTAGATAGATATAAGAGTTATAAATTAGCTAAGTTCTAAGAGTACTATAAGATATATAATATTATTACTCTTAGACTATCTTCTTATTTATTCTATCTAACCTAACTACTTAATATTAGATACTATAGTATTTTAAAACAGGTGTATAGTTAGTAGATTAAGACGTTTATTAAGGTCTATATTAACTATATTATAAAGGTTAAGTTCTTTCTAGCCTTTATAGTAGTATATAAGGAAATAATAATAGTTCTAAACTATTAGACTAGATTCTATAGAGCTAGCCTAGTATCTTTTAACCTATAAGTAGTTCTTTTAAAGCTTAATATAAGGTTATAGACTCTAACTCTCTCTTAGCTATCTAGTACTAACTCTCTCTCTTAAGTATCTTAGACCTCTTTAAATCTAACTAAAGTACTTTTATTATTAACTCTTATATAAACTTATATAGCTTATTACTAAGGAAGCTGTTAGTACGACCTAGTAGTCGTAACGACAGCGAATACAGGATTCAGGTCACCTTCTCTTTAGAGGTAACTAAATCGGTGTATTCATTTATTCGTAAAGAGTAAAGGTAAAGAGAGGTAGTACTCTATAAGCTTAAGTATATAAGTAGTAAGCTACTTATATAACCTAAAGTATATAGATCTACTAGGCTCTTATATAAGGTGCTATTTACTAGAATTATATACTAATACTAGGTCTACTTTAAAGTGACTAAAAAGTAGTAAAGACTATAAGACTTAAAAGAGAAGAAAGTACCTAATCCATCTAACTAATTATGTCTCTCCTCTTATATTACCTTTCGTCCCTTACTTAAGTATACGTTCAATCTATTTAGTAACCTTAGTATTAAGCTTGTTTATATCGATTAGGTTACATAGAGTAGAACAAGCCTTAGACTTTATTATAGCGTCTACTAGGTTACTATTATCGTTAATCTACTTGATCTCGCTAATCTTACGTTACTTATACACTTACTATAGACATATTACGTCTATTATAAGACGCTTCTCCTTAGTAGTCCTAAGTTTGACTAGACACTCGTAAAGTGACTTTAAGTTAGTATAAACTATAAGGGGTATCTTAAGACTAAGAATAGCTTCTAAAGTTACCTTAATAGACGTAGCTATATTAAATCCAGCGCTTATTATATATAATTCTAAAGCTAAGACACTTTGTATAACTCTCTTATACTTAATAGAGGACTAGTATAAAATATTAGCGTTCTCTACTTTATCTACTAGTATAAGAACATAGCTAATCTAAGAGGTGAAATCCTTATTATTAGCGAAGAAGGAGTTAGTAAATATAACTAACTTAAGAGTAGTCTTATCTAGCTTAATAAAATAAAGGCCTCTAGTAGAGTTGTTAATTTACTATTAAATTCGCTTATTAAGGAGTATAATGTCCTAGCTTTAAGGTTTAACCTTCTAGATAGTAAAGGAGAGGTCAAAAGTAGCTTCTAGTTATAGAACCGTGGCCAGGTAGGCTCTATAAGCTCGTTGTACTATATATTAGTCCTTGATTAAGGCATTCTAGCGAACGTTTCCTCGGGAGCTTACTAGGTCCGTTAGTAAGGTGCTTACTAGCTTTAAGTACTTAGTATAGCCTTTCTAGGTCAAGAGTATTAAGCTATCCGGTTAAAGTATAACTTTACTACTATTAAACTTAAGTAGGTGTTTATAAGTAAGTTACTCTCTAGGTTTTAAGGTAAACTCAGCCTTCTTTAATTCCCTCTCTTTAGCTATAGTAAAGTCTAGGTTTACTAGTATTAGAGTATCGTTAGTCTAAAGACCGACGACTCTAAATTGCTCTTGATTACTAATAGAGAGTAGGCAGGGGTCGTATATAGATTGAGATATATATAGCTTGTCTAGGTAGTGTTTGTAGTAGGTGCTAAACTAGTGGTTTCTAGCTTTAGGTATACTATAGAGTAGTTTTATAACCTTGAGGTAAATTCTACTCTATTAAGGTACTTCTTAGAGCAGGCGTATATAGAAATCGCGGCTAAGCTTTATAGTTAACTAGATATATATCTAGGTAATATCTCTAAGGTAGATATTTAACTTAGAGTATATAGTAGCTATAGCGAGGATAATTCGCTAGCTAACTCTTTAAATTATAGTTGATTAAGTTAGAACTTAAGACTTGTTTTCATTATTATATACCTAGATAACAAGCCTTGATTTCTTATATATCTTTTCTATACTCTTATTCTTAATACTATCTATAAATCTTAAGTTGAATATTCTAGCGCCTTCTAGAAGGTCGTATAGCTAGATGTATTTAAAACATTACGTTTAATTAGCCTATTAACCTTCTATGTCTAGGAATACTTAAATTAACTAGAGGTAGAGATAGTAGTATCTTTAGCGAGATAGACGTTAATATTCAAGGTACTTAGTTGTTTCTATAGTCTCTCTAGACTATACTTTAGAGGCTAGTTGTAGAATTGTTTCTATAGTTACTCTAGAGGCTATCTTTAAGTCTTTAATAGTCTACCTAGGCCACGCCTTAGTTAAATGACTTTAGGTAGCGTAGCTAGCTAGAATGCTTCTTAGTCGTCAGGTTCCTAGGTAGCTGGTAGTTCCTGTAGGTCTAGGTCTATAAGGTAGAGTTTTACTACTATAGAGCGGAATTTTATAGGTTCGCTAGGTAGCTTGATAATATACTTCTCATTTGTTATTCCTATAAGCGTAAAGGGGCTAGTCTACCTCCTAGGTTTACGCTATATAAGGACGTGTAAGTTAAGAGGTAGGTCCTTAAGTAGGCTATTTATAGAGCTATTCCGCTGATTAAGAGCATCGTTGATTTATTGTTTTGTCTAGAGTTTATATAGCTTCTCTATAGCCTTCTTAAGTATACTTAAGCGCTAGCTAATAGAGAGCGAGAGAGTATTAAACTTAGCTATATATAGGTAGGCGCTAAATATAAGTAGAGTAGAGACAAGGCTATTAGGTTCTACTATATTATTAATTACTTTAAAAGCTATTTAAAGAGCTATATCTTTAGTAAGGTTAGGTAGCTTCTTAGTTATAATTAAGTATACTCTTCTAAGTAGGCTATAATAGCGTTCTACCGTTCTAATTAAGTTATAGGCTTCTATAGACACGACCTTAGTTTAAATTCCTTTTAAATCTATAAATTACTTAAATTCCTTACTTATAAAGTTCTTACTAGTATTATAAGTAATTAAATCTAGAGGTCTAAGGTAGATGTTAATCTAGTACTTCTATAGCTTTTTCTATATATACTTAGCTAAGATCTAACATAGCTACTTACCTATCTAAAAACAAGTGTATTTATCTATAATATATAATAGAGGCTAGCTCTTAATATATATAATATTAATATAGATATTATAGTTAAACTTAACATTATTATAGAGAGTAAAGCGGAAGCGGCTAGGGGATTTTCTATACTTCTAGTAGTAGTAGTAGTACTCGTTCAGGTGCTTAAGTATGCCTAGGTTAACATCGTAGCCGGCGCGCTCTAGTAGAAGCTAGAGGCAGCTAATAGATAGGTGTCTAAAGCGCCTATAGAGTTAGCGAATCTTAGTCTCTATTAGTTAGCTTAGAGACTTCTATAGGAAGGAGTATAAAGACTCTCCCTAAACTAGGAAGAGGTATCTAAAGCGCTATACTACTAACACTTTACCTTTTAGAGTAATAAGTGTATTTTTAAGGTTATTAAAGTAGACTTCTAGTTTATCTATATCTACTAGGTAAAGTAGGAAGAGAGTATCTATCTAAAGTATATAGAATTCAACTAGGCCGATAGGTGAATTAACGTATATAGAGCCTAGTAATACTACTACGCTAATACTAAATTTAATAGTTACTTTACTCTCTATAGCTATAGTAATTAGAGTATCCTAAATTAATTTATATACTAAGTATTAGTTATATCCTATAGTTGATTTTAAGGCTACGTCTATATCGATTATAATACTAAACTAGTAGCTTAAGTTATAGCGTTTAGCTTCTATAGCTATTAGAGCCTCGATTTCCTTATCTTTAACAGGTACGACAGGTAGTAAGCTTATAAAGGTATAAAAACAGGCTGTATTAGAGAGCTTAGAAGTAATACTTATAGTACTTAAAGTACTAATTTAGCTAAGTAAAGTTATAAAGCTCTCGCTCTCGCTCTCTTTAAGCTTAGAGGTATTTAAGAGCTCTTCTTTATTATCTTTAAGAACAATTGCTTGAAATACTTTATTATAGAAGTCGAATTGTCCTTCTTTATACTTAAGAACATACTATCTAAATGACCTTTTAAAGGCAGGTTCGTTGAATTCTCCTTTAAGCTTATTCTAATATCTTAACTTAAAGTAATCTCTTATCTAGTTACGCTTATACTTAGAGTAGTTTATTAACTAGTAGCCTTACTTCTTATAGACAAAGTATTACTTCTTATTCTTACGGTAGTTACTTCTACGATTGCCGCGGCCCTGGCTTATATGTGAATTACTATATAAGGATTAGAACCTACGGTCTATTATATAGGTTGTTACTAGGCTAGTAGTAGTAGTACTATAGGTATACTTATAGGCGGTAATTAACGTCTTAAGAGTACTAATAGTAGCTGACAGTTGAGAAGAGAGCGGAGAGGAAGAGTATACTATCTAGTACTTAGAAGTATCCTAGCAAGCGAGTATAAGCTTGTTTAAGAGGAAGGAGTTAGTCTAGAGGTCCTAGGTAAGTCTATAGCGAAGTACTTAGAGTCTAGCTACTAGGAGTTGAAAGGACTAAGTAGTCGTCTTATCTAGGTTCTAGGATTTAACAAGGTTAAGACTTAGGTTGTTCTATTCTATAAGCGCGGCTCGCTTATAGCTTACGTCTTTAAAGTAGTTCTAAATAGTATAGTAGAGGTCTTAAAAAGGTAGGTTAGTAGTAGTAAGAGTTATATAGTAAAAGTCTAAAGCTAGCCTCTTAAGTATAATAGGTAGAGCTTTTATATAGGCTACCTTAGATATATTACACCTAATATAGACATCTAAGAGTATTATAACCTTAAGTCTAAAGTTATCGCTAGTACCTCTATACTTTATATCGTCTATATAGGTCTTCGCTAAGTTTATTAATTCTCGTCTATACTCTAGTTTTACTTATAATTAGGTAAGAGTTAGCTACTATAATTATATAGGAGATACGAGAGGTACTAGAGGTATAGATAGTATAGAAGGTATAGAGAGTAAAGTACTACTAGTAGCTATCTAGATAGCTTATACTTATACTTACTAGAGCTAGAAGGAGTTTATACCTGTCTAGAGTTACTAGAACTAGTATATAGTAGAGAAGTTTATATACTAACTTAGCTATACTATATCTACTAGAGGTCTATACGTAAGAATTCCTTATAGTTATTATACTATAGTAGTTCTAAGAAGAGTAGAGTCTATAGAGTTTAAGTTTAGAGTACTTTATAGAGTAGCTTAAGGTATCTAAGGAGTACCTTAAGTAGTACTTTAAGGATTGCCTTAAGTACCTTAAGGTTAAGTAAGCTATTAAGTAGACACTTAAGTAGGTAGTTAAGTAGGCGATTAAGTAGGCAATTAAGTAGGAGAAGTACTTTAAGGTTAAAGAGGATCTCTATATTAAAAGAAGAGGTTATATATTATCTCGTGTCGACAGTTAAACCTTATTAAATTTATATCTCTATTCTTTATAATAGCTAGTATCTCCTTATCTATCTATTTAACTAGGTCGACCTTCTTAAGAGTATTAATAAGAGCTATAGCTATATATACCTTTTTACTATCTATTTTAATCTATATACCTCTATAACGAAGTATCTTATATAACTTAATAACCTAGGACTTAGTTACTATTATAAATTATTCCTTATCCTAGTCTTTAAAGTCTTCTTAGAAAGTAGTCTAAAGTATCTCGTTATTATCTTCTATTTAGTTATACTTGTCGATATACTTAGTAATAAACTTTATAAGGTCCTTCTTACTAAGCTCGATTTATAGCTCTATTAGTTTAGCTATAATATTACTAAGTAAGAGAGGTATAGAAAGTAGAGTATAGAAAGCCTTAGATTCTAGCTAAATTAGATATAGAGTACTTAGACTAGTATTTAATAAACGCCCTTAGCTAATTTTCAGCTTGTTTTTCGCTTCTACCCTACCTCTCTTTTTTCACTACTATCACTTATATATAATGTAATTCTAGGTGTTTTTATATAAAAAGTAGTAGAAATTAAAGCTCTATCTCTAGAAATTATTATCCTCTCTATAGTCTATAACTTTCTAGAGAGTCTTTCTCAGGTTACTAATTACATCATCTATTACTTTCTAGGGTACCTTCTTCTACTCCTATGCCTATATAAGCTTTAAATCTGCCTTGTTCTTTAGTTGTTTCTTTCTCTTATATAGTTGTTACCTTATATACTTCTAAATCTACTCTATTAGGTTTATATCTAGTGACTGTATAGAGTGAAGAAGGCGCTAAATAGAATAGTAGTATAATACTTCTTTAGTTACCTTGTAACTATAAGAGCTAGTATTATCTATAACTAAACGTATTATCTTCCCTCTCTCTAGTTTACGTAGTTCCTTATACTAAGGGAACAACTTTAGCTTAAGATACCTCTCGCAAAGCTAGTACTAATCTACCCCTCCCTTACCTCTATCCCCTCTCTTATATACTTGTTTATATAGAAAGTTATATAATTCAGCTCTCTTTCCAGGTACCCTACGTCCTTTACTAGTCTAGTAGTCTTCCTTGGCCTGCTCTAGCCAGTTAAACTCTCTCTCTATATAGTGTAACTATTATACATTAGCCTTAGCTAAATACGTCTCTACATCCTTAACTTCCTGTGTTGTTTCCGGGTCGTATATATAGTAAGGACCTTAGCGAAAACCTAGGCAGATAGCACTAAAGAACTATCTATTCGAGTACCCCTTTACTATCTCTATCCGAACGTCCTTATAGTAGTACTCTTTCTACTTCTACTAACACCTATCCAGGCTATCGTTAAGTTCTATACATAAGGCAGCAGTATCTATAAACACTACTTAGAAGAGGTCTATCTTAAGGAGTCGTTTAGCTAACTTAACACGTTATTCCCTAAGAACTAGGGTAAGTTTAGGCTTAAATCCCCCTCTTATAAAGGAGTAACCTTCGTTATATAAGACTTATTAAAAGGAAGATTCTAAGAGGTTCTTACTAGGGTCTTAGTTGCTCTAAAGACCTAGGTTATAAAGGTGTAATATATTTAACTTCCAGCGTTCGTCTCGTATACTTGTAACCTTAGAAATAATCCGTCGTCATAGCTCAGGGGTAACTTTAAGTGGTGGTCCAGGGCGAGGCCGATTCTTAACGATAAAGGGTACTAAAAGTCGTTAGCCTTGTATATTCCTATTCCGAGTTCTAGCAGCGTTCTCTCGAGCTCTCCTCCTAATATCCCTAACCCCTGTCTCTGAAACAGACACCTATTCCTCGTCTTTTTTTACCTACAGAAGTAACTCTTACTTATTAGTATTCTGTCCACTTCTACTAACAATTTAAGTACACTACTAGATAGAGACCTCACGCCGTGAAGTCTTGTTTATACGCGCCTTACACCTCTTCGTTTTTCTATGTTTTTTAGCCATTTTAATATTGTGGTTATAAAATAATTATAAAGTGAAAAGTATATGTTTAGGTGGTGATTACTTTATTTTAGTACTAAAAAAGTAGTAATAAGCTAAAGGGCGTTCATTAAATACTAGCCTAAGTATAGGGGTGTAGAAGCCTTAGATTCTAGCTTTACTAAGGTTTAAAGGTGTTTATAGGTTAAGGGGTAAATCCGCTAAATCCGCTAAATCCGCTAAGTACTATAAGAGTATAAATAAGGTTGTAGATAAGAGTGTAGATAAGAGTATAGTACCGGCGAAAGCAGGTAGAGGCTGTCTATAGAGTAGTTCTTAAAGAGCTTAACAAAGAGATTAAGACCTTAAGGTATATCGAGGGGGGAGGTTTAATAAGAGAGAGGTTTATAACATAGAGAAAGTAGTACTAGCTCGACCGAGTCGCTATTACTAGTAGGAATCTAAATCTCTTTATCTTAAAGGTCTTAAGAGAGTTTATAAAGAGGTTAATAGTTATCTATCCTTTATAATTCTAGTATCTTATAAGAGTAATTAGAGAAGGCCTTATAAGCGTAACAAGATACTTATTATAGTAGTAAAGTATAATTCTACACTCTAAGAGAGGGACTTTACTCTTTAAGTTATAATACTACTATACTATATTAACACGTACTACGATCCGAGAAGAGGTAGAGGTAGTTAATAGATGTATCTAATCTATATACACTTACTAATTAGTGTTAGTACGACCTAGTAGTCGTGATAATAGCGAATACGAGATTTAGATTACCTTCTCTTTAGAGGTAACTAAATTAGTATATTTATTTATTTGTAAAGAGTAAAGGTAAAGAGAGGTAGTACTCTATAAGCTTAAGTATATAAGTAGTAAGCTACTTATATGACCTAAAGTATATAGATCTACTAGGCTCTTATATAAGATACTATTCACTAGAATTATATATCGACAGAAGCTTACTAACTCTACTTTTTTAAATAGTTACTATATTAGTAAAGAGTATAGAGTATAACTCTTTTATCTATAGAGGTCTATATTCTTCGCGTAGTAAATAAAGCTCTAAGTAAACGCTATAGCGCTAAAAAGACTTATATTCGTTAAGAGAGAGTACTTATAGTAGAGGATATATAGGATATTTTAGCTTAGAAGGATATAGAGAAGTAAGTATAACGCGACGTATATAAGGTAGAGTCTAGTTATAAGAAGAGGTAACCTTCTAGGTAGTACTATAGAACTTATAGAAAAGCTAGTTATAACGTGTAAACTTATTAAGAAGTTATAGATATATCTAGTTTATTAGATTCTAAGAGTAATTATTAATTTAATATATTATAGTTAATTTATTTAGATGTAAAGTTTAGTACTAAGAAAAAGTAATCGACTTAGTAATATAATCGACTCGCTAATAAACTATATTATAGAACTTATTAACTTTATAGAAATAATAAAAAACTATAAAGTAATCTTATATAAAATTTAAATTTAGAAAGTAGAAAGAGAAGATAGAGAAATAAGAGAAAGTAAGAGTTAAGAGAAAAGAAAAATAAATATATCTCTATAAATAATATAAAAATATATTAATCTATATATAATAGTACTTAAGTATTATCTTAATATTTAAAGAAGTCTTAATACTTTTCTATATCTTCTATATCTTATATATCTCTATTCTTAATATCTACTAGACTATCTATAAAAAACCTTTATTTTATCTACTATATTTTATAACTATTTAGTTAATAAATCTAATTAAGAAAATATCTTATTTTATATATATCTACTCGAGTAATACTTCTTTAGTAATCGATATAGTATAATAATTTAGTATAAGAGAGAGAGAGAGTAGTAGAGAGATTACGATATAATATAATAAGATAAGCGCTATAAGGTAAAGTAAAGTAAGGTAAAGAATAGAGAGATAAGATAAGAAGTAAAATATCTAAGTTCGAATTACTAGTAATAGAGAGAAAATAGAAAGCGAATCTCGAGAAGGATTTTTTCCTTATCTATTTCCTTTCTCTCTTCTTACTTTATTTAGAAAACCGAGATTTTATATAATTGTTAGGTTTTTAGACTTAAGTTTAAGCCTCTCTTTAAACCTTTAAACCTTCTTCCTTTAAGCGTCACCGATTCTCTAAAAAACAAGAGCGGTATATATAAGAATACTTATAAGTTAGAAAGAAGAAGAAAAAAAACTAGTATTATTATTTTAACTATATAATTTTTATTCTAGACTTAATTATTTAATATTATTATATCTTCTCATCACGTACACGACAGCTTACTCTTATATGACATAACCTACTCTTCTATAAAAAAGAATCACACTCCGTATATCGGATCGGAAGTCTGAATACCCTATTATCCCCTCAACTGGCATTTCGCCAGCCACTTTTAGCGCCTTAGCGCTCCGATCCCCCACTAAAAATTGAGGGCATTCAGACGTTTGCTACAACATCTCTATTCTAGACTATGATACCGGGCAAAGCAATTACTATCCTTACAGAGGGTAACTATACAGACTTTACAGCTAAACAGAGACCTTTTCCTACATCCGGATCCCTTGATATTTGGTGGGATATTCGTTGAAAGCTCCCCTAAAACCTTCCTCTTCACTGCCCGGGATACCCTCTCATTCTTACATATAACACAATCCCCTTGACCCCCCATTCGGACCAAGGAGTGCTCTGACCCCTTATTGTTATTGACTAAAGAGATTTTAGTTGATTTTCTCTTCTAGCGTGTTTCCGTAGCAATTCTAAAGCAGTGATTAATGATCTCCGTCCTAAAGGCTACCTGGTCAGTCCACTTCTCGTTAGAAGGCACTTCCGCGTAGAAACTGAGTAGGTAGGCGTTTGTAATAGCTGTATCTTCCTCTCAATTGACCAAAGATTGGTGGCCTCCTTTCCAACAGAGCATCTGTACCGAATTTGGCTTTTTGAGTTGATTACCTCGATCTACAGCGCCCATTTGGTGGTTATAACGGTGTTGGTACTCAGGAATCGTAAGCCAGGCAGTAGCGTTTGAGCCGAAGGGTACACGTGCTGTTTTTGCGGAAGAAGAGGTCTCTGAGGGGCGTTTACGGAGGCACTCTACCTCCCTCTGGCCGTCACTCTCCGTAGACATTGAAAGCACTAAAGCATTGTCTTTCCACGCCATCATATTGTATTTGCCGTCTGGAGATGATGTAGTGAAGAGGGTGCCCCAGGGGATTGAATCCTTCCTTGCGTCTTGAGCTTTCATTTCCGCAAAACGCTTAATAATACCGCTTTTGGCTATTGCTGTACCTGTTACCCCCTAACCACGCTCTCTCCCATATAACAACAACTTTGTATTTGTAAACAAGTTATCAAGGTAGACGTAATAGCCTCTCCCTTGATTGGGTAGCCTAGCTATCAAGTGTGCGACTACAGCGGACGAGGTGTTAGTTCCAAGAGCTTTAGGTTGAGTGATTTTCCAAGGACTGAGCCTACCCCTTGCCGGATTACTCTTTTTAGTCTCTTTCTGGTGGAAAACCTAGTTAAAAAAGAAGCCCTGGTCAGCTAGGACCCAGATCTTATAACCTCGATCAATAGGCTTGCCGGGGATCTTTAAGGTGTTGTAAGATTGGCCTTGGAAACGAGATATAGCCTCATCTATAGCAACGTTTTTGCTAGGGGTCTAGAGAGTCTGGGAGGTCTCTAGAATATGAGTATTCAGAGGTTCTAACTAAAGACTAATTAGAAAGAGTCCGGACTGTTAGGAATAAGGCTTACCTGGTTAAAAACAGCTTTAAATTCATGTTCTAGATCAGCTATACAGAGCCGGAAAGCTGTGTAGATAGCTTCAAACCTCCGAAGGCTCATAACAGCTGAAACTGGATGATCTAGCTATGAGAGTAAAGATGATTTCTAATAGTCTAGTATCTTGTTTTCTATGTGAATTCCTATATAAAACTGTATACCCAGGTAGCTGTAAGCTTCTGGAATCGTTAGAGGCTTCCATCGCTGGATCCGAGCACCTTTAGAGGTCTTCTTTGTCTATAAAGTAGCCTCTAACTCCTGATCTTGACGTGTATTTGTGTTATTAACGAGTATCTGGATCTGTTCCTCTAGAAAAAACAACAAAAACAGTCCCTAGGCGTCAATAGGCTTAATATGCGGTGGTAGGTTAACACGTGTGGAAAAGGGGGGTAAATCCATCGGAATAAAGGTCGCATCAGTCTCTAGAATAGAGGGTAAATTAGGGCGTGTAGTGGCAGGATCAGTAGAATCAGCTACAACGTTTTGCATGATATTCAGTAGTCAATTAAGTGTAGAATGATGACAATACGTTAGTTTGTTTACATAGTTTATTTACCTGCACTTTGGTGGGGATCCCGCCAAGACGCTAAAAGTGGCTGCGCCAGTTGAGGGGATAACCACCACGACACCACGACACCACGATACTACGAGTATGAATATCCTGAATCCCTACCTCCTTACAGCACCACAGGTGATTCTGATTTGTCGTGGAAGAAATGGGTAAATGCAAGTGCCGAACATTAATATAATACTAGTAAGGTTAATACAGGGGTATTAGTATGGGGTAGTGATTGATAGACAACGGTATTTGATTCAAGGGTGTACTGTACTGGCTCGAGACTGGGTGGTGTGATGTAGTGTGTATGTGTGTAAGCTTTATACCCTTGTCCTCTCTTGCGCGGGTTCGAGGGTTCGAGGTTCGATAGGTTCCAGGGTTCGAGGGGTGATAGATAATGTATTTCCACATCCTTTATAGAATCGTGGATTATTCCTTAGGCTTTCGTCATTTCTGGATGTACGGGAGAGGTTTGCGTTGGCGGGGAAGATGAAAAAGAGGGGACGAGGGGGAAAGGGAAGAGGGGACTACAGGGGAAGAGGTTAGGTACTCGATTTATCTTTCGTGCTTTTGTGAGGATGATCGATTGTATGGTTATTAAATGGTGGTGTGATGGCGTGAAGAGATGTGAGGAGAGATGTGTGGAGAGGTGTGAGGAGAGGTGCATGTACAGTATGTATGTATGTATGCATGTATGCTTACCTTACCTACTCGAGTACTTTTGATAGAAGCTCTTTATTGTGAAACGTTCGAAGAAGAGGGGTTTTCTGGTTGAGGTGCGAGGTTGAGGTCGTGTGACTTTCTTACGTGGGTAAGGGGAGATCCTTACGGTCTTTGTGTTTTTATACTGCGATACTCGGCCTGGTAATAATTAGGGAAAGAGTAGCGAGGTGATTGACAAAAGAAGTGTCGTCGAGGTCGATGTAGCACCTAGTTAATATCGATTCCCTTATTCTGCATTCGATATCATCTCCTCATACATGTACAACTAATAAATCATCTCTCCTGTCAAACAACGCTACAGAAGATCCTCACCTCACATTAAGACATCACGGAAAGCATACCGAAATATACGGAATCGATAAATATATACTACTCGGTAGTGCGTAATGCCATGTAAGGCGATAATGATGTGCTCACCGGTACTCCAACCGACCACGCCGTAACCCCTGCATTTCCTGTAGGGGGCGGAAGTTTTCTCTTTATTTTCCTTTCCGTGAAGATAAAGTACGAAGTAATGTACGAAATGCTTAAAATCCACGGGTGGCTTGGGACATGGGGATGGGTGGGTGTAACGGTTCCATGAGGGGAACGCATCGGACGACGCATGAGAATCGGGGAAGGCGGCGAGGGGAGGGGAGATTTCGTAAAGATAAAAACTGGAGCTCCGTGGACACGAGTCGACTCTCGGTGCAAAAAAGGAAAGGAAAAGAGAAAACAGGTACTTCTTGCGGACCAATGACTAAGGTTTAAAGAGTTGGAAGGAGAATTTTATGCAGGAAACCCCCGAGGTTCGTGAAGGATTCGAAGAGAATTCGGGGAAGGGAAAAACAGAAAGAAGCCTTCGACCAGTTAGGAGAGGGACGATTATGTTGGGTTCGGTATGCCAAGAGATGATGTGTTGTGACTGCGTGTGTGGTGGTGGTCACTGTGGAGGAGGAGGACGAATGAACGAGGAGGAGGGGATGGAGAAAGTGAAGCTTTTTTGCAGGCTGGAATGTCCATATCCAGGTTTTGAAAGGAGACTAAGAGGGGGATTGTGGGTGGGGTGACCAAGAACAAGAACCTGAAAATGCGGCTATCTCGCTGTAACTTACTTGCTGTACAAGCACGAGAGTGGGCGAGGGAGGGCGAGAAAGCCGGAGAACCCTGGAAATTCAATGCCCAGCGAAGAGGCTTAACACCGTAAACGCTGTAGGCGCAGGACGGGGAGCCCCCTAAGGAGTGCAACAGACGCTGGGAAAGATGAAAAGGAGGATGCCCGTAGGTAGTTAGGGCCAACCAACGTCTTCAGCGGGTACCTGTATTCCGTAATTAATGCGGTGCCCCGCTATCTTGACTGGTTCCCGTCCTCTTAGACTCTCCTTAGACTCGCCTTAGACTCGTCTTAGAACTCGCCTTAGAACTCGCCTACCGGAGTTTTCCCTCACTAAAAAAACTAAAAAAACACACAGGGCTATGCATAGTGCTAGTGCAGCGAACAAGGCGGTCGCGCTTGCCTGAGGAACCGGTAGTGGACTGCAGTGGACGCTTAGTGAGACTAGCCTACTCACCACACCACTTCTTCGCCAGTTGACGGCACCTGCACCTCGCACCTCGCACCTCGCACTACCGTAACCTACTAAACTTCGACAACAACAACATCCCCACCTACCTACTTCGACACGCTCCCTCCCCCACGACACGCGAACACCTTCGCATTCGAATGAGGTCCACACGAATATACACTCCCCGGGTCGTCGACGACATCTACACCATCTAGTCTACCACTAGGCCACTCACTCTCGGTCAAGGCTGCGGTGCCCCAGCTCTAGTTCGTCTAGTTCGCTGACTCGGAAGTCACTCTGGGTCAGCAAAGTCGTATGCCTCGTGGCCAGCCCACAGCAAAGCGTCAAGCGGGTGTTGCGAACCAGCGCGATACCAGGCACGAGAATGGCATTGTGACGCCGGGCAAGAGGATCGCACCTGGCAAGCAAAAGAGTAACGGCAACCCCAACACCAACGCCCATCTCCAAAACGGCCATGCTCATGCCAAGCAATCCGAGAGCAATTCTTCAACACCACCACCACTGCCAGCAACCCCTCCGCAAGCCAACGGGCATGCTCGTCAACCTCACCTCGCCGATTCCCAACCTGCCATGAACCAGAAGATGGCCGGCCCCGTGAGAAGACCCTCCTTTGGCGCCTACTCCGAGTCCTCCTCGTCCGAATCCTATCACAATAATGCCGGCCTCTCCGTCTCTCCTGACAATCACCGACGGATCGATGTGAACGCTACCAAGAATCCTGCGGTCCATCGAGATCTTGGTCCTCTCAACCTGGCCCTCACGGTGCTCCGTTCATGTCCTTTGTATGATACCATTGCCATTCTCATCGTTCTGCTACAGCTCCCACCAACATTTCTATCCTTGGTTCACCTCCTGTTCGCCACCTTGACCTTTGTGCCGCCCTCGACCTCGACGACCTCGGGATTGAGCTTCACAGATGTGTTCGAGGGGACGCTGGGTACCCCCTCGGTAGCTACAATTGTGGTGGTGGATCTATTTGTACTGATGGTATGGCTATTTCTATGGAGTCCCCTACAGGATGTGGCTTTGGACCTCGCCCAGACCGTGATTGCATTAACTCTAGGAGGTGGAACCAGTGGACGGGAAGCGGGGTTGAAAAACGTCCTCGTCTGCTTTGGTCTCATAGCCTCCTCCCATTACGCTCGTAATGGAAATGTCAAGCAATCCGGATTTCGTGCCATTCTTTCCTCCACCACCTCCTCGACCGGCCTGATGGGATCATCGGATCCGGACGATCCTCTCGAACCGATTTCTCACGGTGGGAGTAAAAAAGGGGCGCATGGTTGGGTTCGGAGTATTTTGGCAATTCACATTTTGGCGCAGGGAGTGGTCCGTTTTGTTCGAGATTTATACGTCCAGAGAAATTTGAGAGAAAAAAGAGATACCTCAGCATCAATTAGCGATCCGGAGGCCGGGAAAACGTTGGCGGACACCGCCAGCGATGCCTCGAATTCCATCACGCAAACCCCGGAAAACGATTCCTCGATATCCCTAAATTCGTCCACCAACCTCAATTCCAAAAAGAAGAGGAAGCAGAGCGCCCAAGTGCGCGTTCGGCAACCTCTCTGGGCGGCGTTGGCTAGTACGAAGATAGTGATGGTAAAGGAATACGAAACCTCACACACAGCAGCCGAGTCCGCAGGCACAAATGCAACAGACATCAACAACCTTGGGAATGCACCTTTCAATGCCGAGGCGGACCGGATTTGGATCACATATGTTGGTTCGGATGCGGTTTGCTTTGGGACGAGCTACTTTCCGCAATACACACCAAGTTCGAATACCGAGGAGAGACGGTTTGATTCATTCGGAGTGGACAGATCGAAACCCTTCTTTGTTCGGGTCAACAAGACGGTATGGCACGCTACGAAAATCCAGGCCATGATAAATCCGGACAAGTTCGCAGGTCAAGATGTGCGGTGGAGTGGGGAAATCTATGGACTCGCCCCTGCGACTGATTTCGAATGCGAATTTGTCAGTACAGTTGACGACACCGTCCTCTTTTCATCGAGCGTCTGGACCATGACTCCGCCCTCGGCAGATACATCAGTCGGACTTTCCCCCAATCCACAAGTTCCAAGGCGACCGGGATCGCCTACAACCACACTAAAAGCATCCATTGCTTCATCAGAACTCAAGTTGGCCGAAGAACGAAATCGACAAAAGCGGGAGAGGAAGGAACTACGCGCCAAGGTCAATGCGATCAAAAAAGAGATTGACAAGCTTGCCAATAGTATTTCCTCTTCTGGTGGAAACGATGATCGGGTCAAGCAAAAGATTCAACAAAACAACCTTCATCAAAAACAAGCGGAAGACGCCCTCGTCACTCTCACTGCCGAGATTAAAGCACTCGAAGTCGTGCCTCTGGATGATGCAGCACAATATTCATCATCAAAGAGCGAGTACAAGAGTCAGACAGAAAAACACAAGCACTTCCGTTCCGAGGCCAACAACGTCAAGCAGAATGCCGAACGCGACATGTCGAACCTCAACAATGAGCTTACGAATATTCAGCAAAAGAAAGAACGCTCCCAAGCTAGGGTTACCAAACTAGCAAGTGAACATGAGCGAATTACCGATGCGAATGCTAGGGGCTTAGACGAGGCTCAGAGAAAAGAGAGCGCGAGACAGGTAAATCATGTCGAACGAGCCAAGTTGGAGAGAATGTACATCGAGCGACTTCATGCGATCAACGGACAAGCAGCGGAGCAAACTGCCGCTCTTCAACTCATGTACGGCGAGATTGATCGCATGCAACGACAAGAGATGTACGCCACGGCGAGTCCAACATCCAGCGTCCCGAATCTCCACGCCAACAACGGCTTCGGATCTGAAATGATGATCGACCATTCCAACAACATCACCTACCCCTGGAACGCCGCAGCCATGCAACAGACCTCGGGCAGCATGTACACACCCGCGCCTTACGGGCCCCCACCACCCAATATGCCAATGCAGGCACCTGGACTCCCGAGAACGAGAGGGAGGAGTAGCAGTATGCTGAGCAACCTCTCGGGCTTTACGCAGAGCGATGAGGAGGGTGCTTCGAATGCGGCTCCTCATGGCATGCCCATGTCGATGCATAACCATAATTCTTTTCACATGGGCCAGGCGGCTTGGGGGAGTTATGATCAGCAGGCCCGGCACGGGAGTACGGGGAGTGGCAGTGGTGCTGGCAGCGTAGGCGATCCGAAGAGTCCTGTTGTTGGGAACGGGAGTTTGAGATGATGGGCTTGGGTGGTCTTTTGTGTTTTTGTTGATGCTTTTGTTATTTTAGTTGGGCTGGGTTGGTTTTTGTGTGTTGATGTGGTATCTATCGATTGTCGTTGTCGATGGGTGGATCCATAGTCTTTACCGTGACCTCTGAGAATTTGAGGTTGTTTGATTCTTGCTTCTATTCTTTGCTCTATGCCTTATTGGACTTTTTCGGTTCTACTGTTTGATGTGACGTGATGTGAATTTTGTGAGTTTTTGGTCTAACTCGATATATATAGTTTGGTAGGTACGTGACTGGGAGCCTATAATTTTAGGGCTGAGGAGTTGTTGATAGGTTTAAGACGTTGATGGGTTTTAAGGAGTTGACGAACTTTTTTGCTTGGTTGAAGTGATGTAGAAGTATTGTATTATAAAGAGTAGGTGAGGTGAAAGAAGGGGGGGTATAATTTTATATTAGCTCTAGGTCTTCTGGTACTTCGTATTAATGGTTTAGTATCGATGGTTTAGTACCTACCTAGGTATATCTTGATATCTATCTCACTCTTCCTGTTAGGAGAATTGTATTTTATTATAGATAGGGATAGAGAAGTTAGAGAAGATAGGGAAGCTAAGGGAAAATTTAAATCATCGAGAGAGAGAGAGTCCTTATTTATTCGGGATAGTAAGGAGAGAAACAGCGAAATTCCCTTGAATAAGGCTAGCAGGCTGGTTTCGGACAAGAGTAGAGATATATAGACACCCTGTATTCTAACACTTGTTACGCGGTATAGTAAGACAATTACTAATAGTTTTATAGAGCGTAGATTATTATACGCTATAAGAGGTAGATAGGATAGATATAGAGCGAGTAGAGGTAGATATATATAGAATAGAAGTAGAGAGATAAAAGTCTATTTCTCTATAATTATTAAGTTTTAATTCTAGTTTTTATATCTAAAAGAGAAGATATTACTTAGTAATATAAGAGTATCTATATATATATTTTCTCTTTTTAGTATAAAAAGTAAGATTTAAAGATATAAAGTTTTTAGAAAAAGATATTATATTCTTTTATATATTTTTTAAAGTAGATAGATATTTTAAGTAGAATTAAATAGATAGAAAAAATATTTAAATTACTTTTATAGTTTAGTTTTTAATAAAACTATTAGTTTATTATTATCGCTAATAGTAGTATATTATTTATAGTTTAAAGAGCTTTAGAAATATAATAAGTTAGTATTATAGAGTTAGAGTTAGAGATATATAGCTAATAGAATATATTAGTAGATAAATTATATATATACTACTAGAATTCTATATTTAAGCTTTCGTTTCTCTAGAACTCTCTTCTCTTCTTACTTAGTTATTCGCTTAATATAGTAGTTTCTAGTTTAACTTAGTATTTATTATAGTAAGTAGTAGTTAATTCTATATAGTTATAGTTAGTACTTTAGTAAGAGAGACTAGTATAACAAAACTTAATCTATCTAACTAAAGGTATTATTTCGACAAGTTAGTTACTTACTAAGAGGTTTATAGTATAGTATATTTACTCGAAGATAGACTTATTACTTATATAAAGTAGTTAAAGCTAAAAGATATTAATAACTAAGTAACTAAGGTTAAGTATAAAGCTTCTATCTAATAGTAGATATACTAGTCTTATATAGAACCTTCTTTCTTCTAGACCTTCTAGATCTTTAGATCTTATAACAGATGTGCTTCTAAACAGTCGAAACAAATAACACTCTATTCTTAGGACAATAGATAAGGAGAGAAGAAGAGCTCGAGAGAGCTAGGAACTAAATATAGGTCGTACGACGCTAGTCCTAGCGCGTCTCGCTAAGCGAGTATGTGACATCTAACTCTTGTAAATAAACTCTTATAACTATAACTGTTATAGATCTAAAGCTCTAATATAAGCTTCTATAAGCTCTAATAGCTATATAACTCGATAAGCGAGTTATATATTTCTAAGATAGAGAAATCCTTAGATCGCTTAACTTAGCTTAATCGATCTCTAAATACTATAAGAGTATATAATAGTATTTAATCTATTAGAGCGCTATCTAGTCTTTACTTATTATATATATATATAATTTATAATAACTAGATAAGAGAGACTAAGTAAAATATAGAGGTTAATAAAATACTTTTAAGTAGTTTATTAACTATCTCTCTTTTTTTAGTAGAAGAGTATAAATACTCTTCTAAAGTCTTTTTTTAATAACTAGATTTATTCTCTTAATAAAAATCTAATATATCTTAAGTTAGAATCTCTTTAGATATATTATTAATAGAACTCTTCTAGAATCTCTTAATATCTAGATTAAGAATTTAAAGTATATACTAGTTCTATTTAAATAAGAGGTAAGAAATAAAGTATATAGCTATTAATACTCTCTTTTATAAGTTTAATATCTTTTTATATTCTTTATAATAGACTTTATAGTTATATACTTTTAGCTATTAGTCTATATAACTTCTATATATCTCTACTACTAGTACTTATAAGCTTATATTATTTATATCTAGACTTTTAAAAAGAAGTTAATATATTTCTTTAAAAGAGTCTTAACTAAAAAGATAAAATAAATATAATTTATATATCTATTATAAGTCTCTTTAAATTATATAATAGAGAGAATAAATATTTAAATACTTAAAGTTAAGTTATAGATATAATTATTATAATATAGTTTATTAGCGAGTCGATTATATTACTAAGTCGATTACTAAAAATATATATAAAAAACATCTATATAACTCTAGTAAAAATCTATAATTCTTAATTAAAATTAATAAATTTAAAAAATTTACTTTATTACTATATAAATAAGTAATTTTAAAATTTTAGAACGCTTACTAGTTATAACTAATAATTCGCTTAAAATTACCTTTATATTTATTAAAAAATAATTATTTCTTTAATAACTTAGTAGTTATAATTAGTTAGTATCTAAGATTTCTACTATTACTTATATATAATATAATAAAGTAAAGTTTTTAATTTTATTAATTTTTATTAAGAATTATAGATTTTTACTAGAGTTATATAGACGTTTTTTATATATATTTTTAGTAATTAACTTAGTAATATAATTAACTCGCTAATAAACTATATTATTCTATTAATTAGTCTAAACTCTTAACTCTTATAATATATTAAAAAAGTCTAATTTAACTATTATATAATATAGTTTATTACTAAGCGAGCTACTTTCCTCTATTAAACCTCTTTAATATATAATTACTTAACTATAGTATACTTAATTAACTAAACTACTTAGAATCTAATAAGTTATTTAGTTCTATAGACTCTTAATAAGTTTATATATTATAACTAGTCTTTCTATAAGTACTATATCGTTGTCTAGAGAGCTATCTCTTCTTTTATCTACTCTCTTTAACACGCTTATCGCGTCGAGTCTACTTCTCTATCTTCTTTTAAGCTAATATATTCTATATATCCTCTATAATAAGTATACTCTCTTAACGAATTCGAGTCTTTTTAGCTCTTCGACGTTTACTAAGAGCTTTATTTATCTAGCGAAGAGTCTAGACTTTAGCTAATAGTAAAGTTATCTTATAAGCTAATATCTCTATACCTTTAGCTAATATAGCTACTATCTTAAAAATTAGTATTAGTAAGCTTTCTTAATAGAGTATAATACGATTTTTAACTAGTATAGTCTATAAGAGAGCTTTAGTTAGATTATAAGAAGTCTAAGAGACCTATAGGTTAGTATTTATAGAGAGGTCTATAGAAGGTATTAGAGTCTATAATCTAATATTAACCTTAGAAATAACTATCTATAGATTAAAAGAGACTAACCTAGCTCTATAAAAC